>JBCEWB010000015.1:3263401-3285495 GCA_039654565.1 Peronia peronii | reverse complement strand
CCAATCAGTGAAGAACCATTTGCTTCCATTCAAACTGCCATCGATGAATACATGACACTTTACAGAGAACTCTTCCCAAGAACACACTTCCCAAGAAACATTTTCTGGAACGACACACTGTCAGCCGTTTATACTAAAACAGATTCGGACTAGGTCTAATGGGAGAACTGGGGCTTAAAAGAAGTCACCAGTCAATTTTCAAGCTTTAAAAAACGGGAATGCGGTATGAATAACAGCAGACAGAAATTATAATTTGTAACGCATAATCATGTGTTACAAGTTGCACCAATGTTGCATTCCACGAAAGAATGAGTGCACAAGGAAAGTGCGTAAGGAAACTAGATTAGAAAATATGCAGAATGAGGAAAAAAAAAATCATACATTCTATTAATATCCTATTACCAGACTGGAGTTTTTTTTTTTTATTTGTTTATTTTCATTGATATTATTGTAATGTATCTCTTGTAAGGATCTGACTGTTTGGTTTATCGAATAGTCTTCAATCCCGCTGAGATAACCACTCATAGGAGGCTAAAACGCATAAAGAGAACGTAATGTAATAGGCATCTATTGGATACAGTTTCCTCTCAGCTGTTTCATTTTTGGTAAGCAGATTTCTCCTTTGGTATATGTAAAGACTGATATGTTGTTTATCACCTTGCCAAATTCCAAATTCATTGTGACTGCCAGTTTTGAGTTTTGAACGATCAAAGATAACCCATTTTGGAAAAACTGTGACAGAAATATGCACTAGATTTTAAGCGATCCTGTTATGCACTAGATTTTAAGCAATCCTGTAAAATTGTATTTGAAGCTATGAATATAAATTTGTAGGTTCTTTTACAGGATTTTTCACTCTGTCTAACTGTTTGAGTCATTTAACTGTATTGTTAAGGAAATAGCTAATATATGATGGCAAATAAACCCAATAAATCAGTGTTACAGCACTGCTCAGCTCCAGCAGCGCACTAGCTGCCACGCCAGGTAAATGACCCTGTGACCTCTCGTTCGCTGGCGGCAACTAAAATATCAGTCCCATGCACGCCGTGTTGACTGTGATTGAAAAGGTCATTTAACAATGACTTCTCTGTGGCGAGATAGCCATGTTCAAAGTTAACTCCTGTGACTCCATTGTCAGTAAATGATTTTCTCAATGAAGTCTTCCTAGACATCTGACTTATTTCACCTAGTCACCTGACATATTTTATGAGTCAGTTCACTTGTTGCATGTAATATTTGTTCTTTCTAAAAGCCTCAGTCAACTCAAAGGGAAAAGACTGCCCTTATGCTCTGAAGATGTTGGCTTGCCTTGTGCTCATGGAGATAACCACCTTCCTACGGGAAACGTTTCAGTACTTGCCACGCTCTAGAAGCCAAAAGAGAGAGCACCTGTGGGAGAAGAACATCACCAGTCGCCGCTATAGCAGTATTGTTAGCAGTCCTGGCCATTCAGATAAAAGTTCAGAATCCAACTTGGCAGAATTACCCTCAGGGATCAGTGAGTGAATAGTTTTTGTTTTGTATAGCTTCATATGAATGAGAAATTAACCTCTTCACAATAATGAAAACAGGAATGATACCTTACTGCTGATGTAGGTCAAAATCTGTAGGTCTTAGATGCTAAATCAGTTAGAATTTGCAATTTGTTTTTGTGCAGTTTTGAATTTAGAGAGTTGTAAAAGCCAGCATTCTCAGGTGGGTTAGCAGAACTGCTATAGGATCATGCAAATCACTGTAAGAGCCAAACCGTAAATGCAGTATTTCTGAAATTTAATGAAATAGATAAGAAACATAATTTTTAAAAACATATTTCACAGAGGATAGCTATTCTGATCTCATAGTCTCTCAGCTGTGAGGGTATCTAAAACTTTTATAATGGAAGGTATATGAAATGATGCAGTCTTGGAAGTTTCTCCTGGTACAGAAATTTTTAGACATGGTTTTGACCCAGTATAAATTTTATTTATTTGACAGGTAATATTGGAAGTCCAGGAGATCGCAAGATCAGTTTTGCTGTGTTGACAGAAAGATCAGATTCCCTTCATAGCAGCACAACATCCCTATCAATGATGGATCCAAATGCCACTGCAGAAGAGAAGAAAGACAGAGGTAGAAACTCACTTAAAATTTCATCTCCATTTATATTTATTACTGAATCCTGATATGAGTGATAATATTAAAGGTATAAAATATAATGAGTTTGTTACAAATAAAGCCATAACCGTTATGTAAGCCCAGTTATGATGAAATAAAATCTGAAATAAATTTGAATGCATTTATTGATGTTGGCAAATGGTACATGAGAAAATTTACAAATAAGTTGCATTGTATTAAGTAAACAGGTTGGAAATGTGATTTGTAATACCAGAAAAAGAAAGGGTTTCCCTTCGCTTTGTAGAAGGATAGTGGTGGAAGAGTGGAACATTTTGTGTGCGTAAACATTATGCTTTCAGGTCGCCGTTTAGCACAAGGAAGACAAAAGTTACTGCGCAATTTTAGGAGAGGTTCAGGGCATAACTTGAGTTTCCGTCGGAGTTTCAAGCTGATGAGACCAGATGGAGGTGGAGGAAGTGAGTGAATGCTCATTCTGTTTACTCTATTATAAATTGTAGCCATAAATATTGGACAAAATTGTACAAAATTGTTTTCTGTTTGATATGAAATTAGGTTTTGTGGAAATTATTTTTCATTTGCATCCTGTTTGTAAATATGAGTAAATTTTGTATTACTACTGAGTGAATAATATATTATGACCCTGTCAGTGAATAGATAGTTTAATCTTTCTGTGTTACTCTATCTCAAAGAGTTAAAATTTGTATTACAATATGAAATTCTCAAGGTCACACAATAAGAGAGAGACACAAGGTAATTTAGTAGAAAACTTTCGCTTGTAGCATTTCAGTTAGAACATTAGAAAATACGAGAATGAACATGTTTTCCCCCCTGTCCAGGCATGAAGCATGGAGGCAGTATCAAGTCACGCAAAATCAGTAGCCACTCACTCCAGTCAGATGCCAAATTTATGGAGGAAGAGGCGCCACCCCCTGAAGACACAGAGTCTGTAACCATGATGAGTGATGACACCCAGGAATCCCCAGTGGACAAAGAAATGGAGGTGGAAGATGAGCATTTTTACACCAACCTGCCCTGGATTAAGGTACAAGGCACTGCATTTTTAGCTCTTCATCTGTCATTAGATATAGATAGAGAATAATGAGGGAGCTATGTTATTTTCAGCAAACAAAACCACAATGAAAGAAAACTGAACAAAAATGAAAAATCAATAATATATTTCAGTCACTGAGTAAGAAAACCATTATTTGGAATGAGAACTCTAACTGTGAATTTGATTACCAAAAAAAAAAAAAAGAAATGAGTGGCTGTATGGACCTGCTGGTGCAAATAGACTGGGAGTCTGTTTGGGCCTATTTTGTAGGACACGTTATCAGCATCAGAGGACGCTGATACACTTACTTTTTTAATCGAAGTGACTAGGTACTATGCTGAGGAAGCGTAGGCAAATAAAAAAATTTCACCCCATAATGAAGGTAATACAATTTTGCATGGACTCGCGCATGCAAGGACGTGACCTGGGATGTGCCATTTAACAAAGGGTGGTAGGGGGACGGAGCCTCCCTGGCATGTTGTGTAACTATATGGATACAATCAATTTTTTACGCGGGGACAGCAATATGTTTGGATGACACTGGGCTCTGGAAATTCCCAAGTCTAGCTGTGCTAATAGGCCTAAATAGCTGGCACCAAAAAAAAATTTGTTGTTGTTTGCTGAGTTAACTTTGATGAGATAGGCAATAAAGTGCTGGATATAGCCCAGGTCATCACATGCATCAGATGTATATCATATTAAGAATAAGAAATGTCATGGTTCAATCAAAAATTGCTAATCAAAAATTCTCAGTCAGCGTGAGCACATGCATTGATTTTTACTATGACATAGCATCTGCCATTGGTTTCTTAAGGGCTGCCCTTGTCAGTGAGGCAGAATTATGAAACAATCCATTGTGTTACCAGTGTTAGCATTAAAGACATTACAAATGGGAAAAAGCAAAGTGTGTGCATCACAACTATTATGAATTTGAAACTCCTGCAGAAATTCAAAAGGACTACATGAAACAACAAAAGTTCAGTGTATGTTTCTGAGCCTCATGTACAATACACCATGTGTGATTCTGAAAAAAATGCTAGAAATGGAAAAAAGACACTGTTTTTCAATATCAAAGTGCCAAGAAAATAAAATCAGCTGCACATACTGATACTTAGATCTGTATAATCGTATGACATGTATGATGTTTGAGATGCTGAAGTGAAAATATGGATATTGCTCATGCATCCAGTTGTCATGGACATCTGGTGTATTTCCTTCATTTTGTCAAGTATTCTCTCCTTTTTTTGACCCGGATATTGGTCTTACTCTGCTGATCAGTAGAATTGATAATGGTTGTTGTGGAATAGGGGAGGGGAGCAGGGAAGGCAGACTTAAGCAGGTCTTAGAAAGGCATGGTAAGGCTGTAGGATGTACATTTTAATAGCAGCGGTTTATGCAGTAGCTGACCAAATCTGAAAGAATTGATAATATTTATATTTCTGCTTTTTCCTGAAAAGGTTGTGGTGCAACTGGCCAATTTATCCAATTTCATCTGCACGCATCAAAACTACTGCCATCCCAACTGCTATGAACGACAACGGAGGTCATGCTCAAGGCTGACAGCAGCCCTGAGGAAGATTTATGAGTCCACGGAAGAGGATGAAAGGGAAACCAGTCGGCAGACTGATGGGAAGAAAGACACACTGAAGGAAAAACTGAAACGCAGAGTTAGTAGCGTTGATTTGCTCACTGTATTTTTGATGGGCTTAAAATGATATCATACATCTCAAATAGAGTAATAGTGAGCCGAGAAAGGAAATTATAAATGGTTGTGATGAAGTAATATGATTATTTTTTTTGATCAGCTGTGGTATTTTATATCTGAGGCCTTTTATTGCAGTCCAAAACAAAAAACTATCTTAAAAGTAGTAATATCATTTCCCTGATTGGGTTGTTTTGCATGCAAATGAAATGCTTTTTTTATGTGAATGGAGAAACTGTAAAATTTAATTAGATGTGTTGCTGTGATGTACAGATTTAAACATTTCATTAAATTTATTCAGGAAATTAAACAGATTTATACTATAATGGGATTTTGTACTGCAGGAATCTATCTTTCAAGTGGCCTCCCCCTCTGTGAGAAGAAGGGAGAGCACACCTCTCCTCGAGAAAATCAAAACAGATGTATCTCTGACAAAGCTAAAACTGAGCTCGACTTGGAAAAAGGATGATAAACCCAAGGTTGCCAAGGAGGATCCTCCCATTATCAAATATTTGACATCTCAGGTGAGGTAAAGAACCGGTAGCATTACAGCAAACATTTCTGTGTTTATATACCTGCTGTTTGCTTCATTTACAAGCGGAGACAATGAATTGGATGATCTGTATGATTTTTTTTCTTCTGTTTGTTGTTTTGTTTAGTAGGTATTTTGTCAAGCACTGAAAAAGCAATTTTTCTTAGAACATTCATAAATCACCCAGTAATGTGAAATGACTTTGAGGTTAAATTTACCACGTACAGCATTGTTGGTCTCATGAGAAAGGTGTTCTCTACTTTGGTGAGAAAATGTTTCAACTACAACTATTCTGGACCATAGTATCCATATTCAGAGTTAACTTCTTTGATCTCATGGTCAGTAAAATCTGATCTACTTAATGAATCTCCCCTTTCACATCTGACTTACCTCACCCCATTGCACGGCATATAGACATATACCAGCTATATAACAAAATGATGTGGATGATATAGATGATTTTTTGTCTTCAGCTTGCAGAAATATGTTAATTTTTCCCTCAGTGAATGTGTTGTCAAACAACATGAAAGCAAACTCTTAGGGTATAAATATGGAATGCCGAAAATCTCATGAGTCGCACTATTTTTAACGTGACATTTTGTCCTTCTCTGCCCAGGCCCAAAGACTGACCCAGTGCCCCATGGCCATCCTGACCAAAGCTGCCCCAGTGCTGAATGTGGAACATTTCATAGACATTATGCCTGTGGCCTGGGAATTGATGCTCGAGAGTGATCAGGAACTGGCAGCTGCTGCAGGTAAATGAGAAGAGGATGTCATTATAAACTTAATTGTGTTGAAACTCTGCAGATTGTAAATAATTCAGATCTCTTGGAGCTTGTTTCATGTATCAGACATTTTATGTTTATAAACCAAAAATTATGACCATGGATTATTGTTTTCCTCTTGCTTTGCTATTTTTGCAATAATCATTAATGCTTTACTTTCAGGAAGAACTGAAAATGATTTAACAATAGCTAATTTTCACACGATCTCTATCTGTATCTCATGATGCTATACTTAATTCTTTCAAAGAGAATACATGTGGAGTGATTATTGAATAAATGTGAAAAATTATATTCAGCTGAAGTGTTTGTAGTTTACCATGACATTCAACTATATTTCCACCAGCATCTGCATTCTTGTTGTCCTCGGCTAAATCATCTGACAAAGCCAGGAACATGATAATCAAGGAACTGCAGCATGAAGAAACAAGCCAGAGGATCAATGCTGTGCTCAGGTATAATAGTCGAGACTGAGGTTTTGTACAGAAAAATTAGATTCACCCAAATTTATCTTTTTTTTTTTTTTTTCACTTTTGACTATGTGACTATCTTAAGCCCAGCTATTGTTTTAGAAAAATATATTGCGTAAGCTGAAAGGCAAGACAAATACATTTTCTGGAAAATTGATATCATTGCAGTTATTGAAAATATTTAAGTCACCAGTAGATTAAGACATGCTTTGCACAGGCAATAGTGAATAGTAAGGAAATACGATATATCTCTTATCACATTCTTCGCAAGTTGAACTCCAGCTCAGTCAATCATCACTACAATAACACACATAGTTGATGTTTTTTTGTGTTGTTTTTTTTTTATACAGAAATTTGTGATAATCCAGACTTTGGAAATAATGTTTATAGACAAATTATCCCATCATTTAGACCCATGTGTTACATAGTCTTCTGATTTTTCAGTAAGTTCAGATAGCTTACAGCTTACATAATGTATTTTACATGATTGTATTATTGGTCATTAATGCTCTAGAGTTAAGTCATATGTATTTTCTTTTAGATTTGGTGCTTTGTGGAAGTTTCGTTACCAGGTCTGGCCAAGAATGGAGGATGGAGCAAACATGTATTTCAAGGTGAGCAGTGATGGAAAGCAATATGAGGGGTTTTCCAGAGTATAAGTCATACATGATGCAACTGACAATGCAACTAATAAAAGGTATTTTAATATCACATTGTATTTCATATTGATGTTTATATGAACTCATTTTATCCGAGCTACGAGGCTTCTCATAATGACTGCTGGTCCAGGCTATGAGATAAGCTGTAACAGTTATACCAAACAAACTTTCGCCTGTTCCTACTTTCAAATTCTCGAATACGGAACTGCGGCTGTCCTAACACTACATGAGTATGTTTTCCTTTTGAATTTCATGCAAAAGCGACCAAATAATGGTAAAATGTCTCGAAAATGGACCTGGACTATCCAGGATGTGCTTGGCGAAATCTAGATGGGTTCTGAAAGTGACTATTTAGATGCAGAGATTTTAATCCAAATGACATGATGTGAGTTCTGGATCTAGTGATTCAGATCCTGAGGAAAGTAGATCTAGATCTACTAGCACAGGAACAGTGATGAGACAAACTTGTAGATCTATAAGCTGAGGCCGTGGTTCAAGGGCTAGATTCAGGAATGCACAAGATGGGCATGGTCGTTTTCAAGCTTTTTTTTATGATTTATAGGATCATTTTCATTTCAAATAAGCTTTATTTCATAATTACAATCTCGCAGCAGCCTTTATATCATGAGCCGTGTTATTATGTGTCAGTGGTATACAAATGAGGATTTTATTTGTCGTCCACATGTGATCAATGAATTTTGTTTGTGTAGGCCTTGCAGCAACCCCAGGACCAGCACACTGTGGCTGGTGGTAGGAGTAGGATAAAAAGAGTTAAACTTTGAAAATTTGGATGACATTATGTACTAGATTTGTTTGGTGTAGGAAGTAAATTGTAATTCTGCAAAATGTTATGTAGGTTATGTTTTTTGCTTCTGGATGGAATAGTACTGAATGAACAGAAGAGCAAGTGAAACAAAAATCAGAGAATGAATCTTAGGACGTAATGGTAAAAAATCCAGTTAACTCTCTCACGATTTCAAGCTACTTGAGGGCAGTGCTTGTGGATACCTTCAAAGGAGCAGTCATTTCTGTGCTTTTTGCTCATGCTATTTATGATAAGTTCAGTTATAAAGGCCATTTTTAAAAATTCATTTTCTTCTTTTTTTTCCCTGCAGCTTCCACCTCCCAGTATTGACTTCACCTTGCCATCTCCAACCATTGGCCTGCCAACCTTGACAGTGATAGATCCACCGTGGATGCCACACTTCAAAACTAACATAGAAGAGGTTACAGTCAATCAGGAAGAGACGGTAAGAAATGGAATGTGGTTCCAGTGTTGTGATCAACCAATTCTTTCAGTTATTGGCAATAGTGAATAATCAACAACTTATTGAAACAAATGGAATAGACTACCATGTAACAAATTGCCACATAGTACAATCCTGTAGACTCCACCTTTTAGAATGAACCTACTGATAGTCTAGCCGACAGCAGATCATTTTAATAATGTAAACATCCTACTCAACGTATGTCACAACTAACAATTTTTCATACATTAGGCACATATTTCTTATCTCCAGTAGAGAGCATGGTTGAAGAAGATGTCCATTTTGCATCCAGGCAAAAAAAGGTTGAAATGCGTTCATAGTTATTTTCTTGTCTAGGTGAGAAAATGTGAGAGTTGTGTTGACTCACTGAAGATGTTTCCTTCTTGTTATGCGGGAAGCCCACAATGCATGCGGAGATATTTCCCACACCCTATGCAGGAGCAATGTTCATGAATAACAAATCACTGATCTGGCAGTGCCAGATGATCTTTAAGCAAACTACATCAATAATATTTAATTTTTTGCATGCCATTTTTGGTGTGAAAATGTTTCTTTTCTGCTTTGTAAATATTCACATTTAAAATAGAAACAAGATGAAACGTCATATATTTTTTTCAACAGTTTCTTATTTCATCAATTGTTATCAAAATTACAATTGTGTTTTGAGTGATACTGGTGATTTTATGAAGTTCATTCTGGTGATTTGTTTCTGTTCATATCTCATTGAAATTGAATGATTAGAATTGTTTTTCTCTTATAAAATCACAAAATGCTCAAAAGTTCCAGTTTTCAGCATATGTGAGGCTGAAATAATTCCAGCCTTTACTGAATCATAAAATAAGAACAACAGGGAATTGATAAAATGACCAAAAAATTTTTTTCTCAAAATTTAGGTCTGCCCCCTCTCTTACAGTCACAACAAAGAACTGTGAATTGAATATACTTCAGATAAAACATCATCAAAAACATGTTATTGCACACACATTGCAATTACTGGCACAAGATGAAGATCAAGTGACATGGTATATTTGAAATTAATTTTGATTAGTGTATGCAAATATTACCGTGTCATTGCCAGAAATCCTTGGTAACTGCTACAACTACTAGACGTAAACAACAGCAAGAAATGATCCGCAAAGCTTTGTTGGCAGAGGAAGAGCGCAAACGAGTGGGAAGAGAGAACTTTCCCATGACCACTGTCCCTATTACCCAGCTTGCTGCCTATGAACCTTCTCTCCATCATGGGGATGGAGAGCACGAAGAAGGTAAGATAGATCTGTTAAGCTGCATTTAAAAAAAAAAGTTGCTCTTAAGTAGCCTCACAATCAGTCAAGCAGTCATAAGTTTAAATAGCAATTACCATTTTCAGTAGTTTAATGAAAAATTTCAAATTTTGATGCTATTTATTTTCAGTCAGTCTGAAACAAATTTGTCTGAATAATTTTACTTTCCCATGTAAGCTTCTAACACTTGAAATAGCTTCTTGTCAAGTTTGGAATTTATATCACAGAAAAATGATACAAACAAATCATGGAGAGGATATTTTTGCCCATTGAAATGATATTTGTGCATGTTTTATTTGTAAACATAGTGTCACAAAATTGTAGTCATCACATATAATCGCAAATTATCTTATGCTAACGTCCTCTTGTTTATTCCTTAATTTAAACCACTTAACAAGTACTAATCAAGCCCTTAACTCGCTCCTTTATCAAATATGATATTTCATGAGCTTTGATATGAGCAGAGTGCATTCTCTCATTTAGTTAGAAATGTAAGAGATGTTTCTCATAGTGTTCACAGTTGTCTATGCAAACTAGTTATGAACAGACCATATCATGAATTTAGCTGGTTATAAAAAGTATGTTACTTCCCATTTTTAGCTGGTTATAAAAAGTATGTTACTTCCCATTTAGCTGATATGTTTTTTTCTGTATAATTGGTGGAGACACATTGCTAGCTGTCAGTGTTTTTAGCCTGCCAATGTGTTTGCCTAGAACAAAGAGGGACTGGAGGGATACGTAGATACTCTCAAGTGACTAACTTGTCTATCCAGGCCACTTGCTACAAAAAAAAAGAAAAAGAAAGAGTTTGATGTGGGTTATTAACACTGACACACAAGAAATGGTGATTGTCTGCACTACTTTGGCGGTATCCTCTTATTTTTCTTGGGAGCTGGCGAAAAGATAAAAAAGAAATTTTAAAAAAAAGTTTTACTTTTTGTATCCGGTTGTGACATAGTTGTGACTATTGTGATCCGCGCAAAGCTTCCAATATTGCTGACCCCTCAAATCTGTCGGACAGAACTTGAATGAATGTTTTGGAATAAGTGATTGATGTTGTGTTCTTGATTCCATCAGGTTGCTATTGTCAGTAAATACTTGCAGTTTCATTTGACCATTGTTGTTTTTGTTCAGCAGCAAAGTTTGGCGTCATGCATTGTGTATTGATTAATATCACTAACTTGTAAAGACTGCAAAGAGGTGTTTGTGTTGAAAGCTAATGATGTTCTCAGTTTCATCACATTCATGTGGATGGTTGTCATGAGCATTGTTTTTTTAAATTTTTTTTTTCAAAAATAGAATGGAAGGGGAATTTCTTTTTGATAATTAACAATTGCATGTATTATCAGGGTATCAGGATAGATGCATTCACTTGTATCACAAGACTGCCAATTAATACTAATTTAGAAAACTAAATAACCGTTTAAGTATTGCCCAACTAATTTTTGTTTTTTTAGTTAGTTTGTTTGTTCTTTCTTTCTTTCTTTCTTTCTTTCTTTCTTTCTTTCTTTCTTTCTTTCTATCTTTCTTTCTTTCATTCTTTCTTTCTTTTGTTCTTTCTCTTTTCTTTTCCTTGCTGAGAAGCATTTGTTAAGCTGTTGTATGCAAGTGCAGATCTGTATAACCTAGATAGATAGATGACAAGTCAGTAGAGTGTGATTCATCATAGATTGCATTCAATAATTTCGTGATATCTGCTCGTCACATTTACCGAAGTTTCTCAAGTTCCATCATATTCTAAAGAATTGTTTGAATTATTTTTTAATCTATTGTTCATAGAGATTTTCAAAGGCCAGAAATTAAGTTCATCCTGTCCAGATAGAGCCCTTGTGAGTGTACAAAAACTTAAGTTGTTAAATGTTTCAGAAAATAAAGATACAATTTTAAGTGCAATGGGTATGTGACTCAAATAATACAGCTTTCAATTTCAACTTTTTTTATACAAACAAGCTCAGTAAGCAAATGGCACACAGTATTATGGAGAAGAAACACTTTGATTTCAAAAAGAGCTGTTATTGTTTTGATGAAAGATGCAAAGCAGAAAACTGAGTAATTTATTTAATCATAAAGAAGAAAGCTCTTTTCTTATTGTTTTTTTTGGTTCGGCACATGAATTTTTATTCATATTCTTAACCACCTTTGTTTTAATCATTTTTTTTTGTCCCCCTTCATCTTTTGTTAAATATGTTCCTTGTTTCAAATCTTCTTTTCAAATAAACATCCTTCATTTTTTGTGTATTACTGTGTCATAATTTGTGGTTGAGTATGTGAGTCAAGTTCACCCAATGAATGATCCGACCTTTTTGAGGGGTTTAAATGTCATCTTTGATATATACCCATTTCCCCCCCTTTCGTTTTCGTGGGTTAGGTTTAACAGTATGTCAGGCTCATCTTAATTAAATGATCAGTAGCTATAATTTAGGCTATAATTACACAGTATGTAAACATTGTTTGAGGTAGTTTTTATTCACATTTGAAACAACTTTGTGAAGCAGGTCAGATAGTACAGTATGAATTTATTCTCAAAAAGAGAAAGTTTTGCTAGACAATTTGTTCATTTTTAGTCATTTTTGAAGGTTCTGATTTTGACCACTAAGTTTAACATGAGATATTTTTCAAAATAGAAAATTCTCTAGCTGGTCTTGCAGGAAAGCTATTGCAAACATTTTGAAATTTTCTCTATTTTCATTTTATTTTGAAACCAATCCCATGACCATTTGTTCCCTTCTCTTTTGTGGTGATATCTATCTCAAAATTTGTCATTAACCATTGAATGACCATTCACAGCGCGCACCGGTGCAAAGTGACAACCTTTACACATTTAAAAGCAGGCGCAATACCCTTTCTGGGCCAACACTAATGTCTTCAGTTGTCCTCTGTAATCAGTCATTGGTGCATCATTCTAGAGCGAGGCATTTATGCATCTGAATAAGAATAATTGGATGGATCAGGGAAATATTTCTGAGATACAGCTCGAGCTTTTTGAAAGAATATTAAATATTGCCTTTCATCTAACAAAATAATCAAGACTCACACAACCACTTTGACAGTTGTCAGTTAAGACAAGACTCTATTTTCCTGACATGAAAATCATTTCTAATGACTTTATTTATGATACATGAGATATGAAATGTCACAAAAAAACAAAAAAAAACAACAGAAAAAAAAAACATGTAAATTCAACCAGGTACCCTGTCCAGTGTGACAGACAATTTGTAAATATTTTTTAGAGATTGTTATTTAATTTCTCTCTGATTTCATTGAAACTGTTGCTAAGCAAAACTAGTGATATAACCTCATGGGCAAGACTTTTTGTCAAACAGCTAACTACTATTCATACTGCTTTGGCACCATGCATGAACCACAGCCTTGACAGAGAGTAGAGGTATGGATTTGAAGGACCATTGTTCCAGTCCATATATAACTATTGTTATTAAATTTGTTGTGATTTCTTGTTGCATGTTTTTCCAGGGCTGTGATTTGCAACCAAAAACATTTGTACTTTAAAACTTCAGATAAAAGTAGAAGAATTTGGAAACATAGCAATTTAAAAAAAAAAAGAGACTTGTTTGTGCATTTACTGCCTTGCTCTAGCTGTTAAAAGTGAATTCAAAATAAAAAAATGGAAGGATTTTGTTGTAGAGCAGTGATTCAGTTGTTGGAAACAGGCAGTTTGCAGTTCTGAAGAATATTTGCTGTAACCGAGACAGTTAAAAAATAAGTCCTGATCACACAAGAGTGTTTGCCTTTGTGGAGCAAGTAGAGAAATAAGTAACCCGCACATGAAGAAGACATTTGTGGTGTCTATGATTGGGCTGGTCGCCTAGCGTGTTTCATTTCCTGTTACTTTTTGCCGGGGCGGGTTCCTCTCAGCTTGTGTAACGTGTGTGCCATTGTTTGCTTGTTTGGACACGTCTGGCAGTGGTGCAAGAAGAGCTGACACTGGCGGCACGACGCGTATCATTGGCCCCAACCAATCGGGCCAATAATCAAAGCCGCAGCATGTCCTGGCGAGCCGGCAGTTTGCACTGGGGCAAACTGGCCGCTGAAGGTAGTACAGTGGTGTATATGTCATGCCTGTAAATGTACTTTATTTTTCAAATGTCACTAGTAACCAATTTTATTTCAGCTTTTGTTAATGCCTGTCCCTCCAGAAATAATTACAGTGCTGCTCACTGACTTTGTTATGACAGACATGGCAGCATATATACTCACTTTCAACAAAATTTACTGAACATGCTTTCTTAAATCAGAATGTTTGGTGAGCAACTTTTATATATGGCTACTGCAATGGAGATGCTTTGAAATCCAGTATTATTTTCTGCATAATTTTATTCTGTATGTCGGTAGAGAGGTTAGCTTTGATTTTGCATCTTTAAATTCAATAACCAGAGCAGACCCCTTACCATGGACGTTTCAGAAATATGACCATCAAAGTATGCTTTCTGTTGTTCTTTCAATCTTTCATATTATTTTGCCTCTAAGACTTGAAAAATGTCTTACTTTGCCTTAAGGAGCTAGAAGGAAGTGCTTGACTTCAAATACTTGCTACGATGTCTCAGTTATAAACATCACAAATACAGTGCTCTGTGGCTCTTCTTTGCTCATGTTCTCAGCCATTTGTGTCTTACTAATTTCAGTTTGATTAAAATTAAAGAAAAAGCATGTCCAGATCTTTAATAACTTTCTATGAACATATCAGATATCCAGCATTTTGTCTATAACTAAAGTAACAACTGATATAACCTGTTTTGTACTGAGCGTTGCCAGGATGTAAAGTCTCTAACATCTCTGACAAACTAACTTTCAAAACTAGCAGAAAATAGCATATTTCTGTTGGAACATTAGTCATTCTTCCAGAATATTTTATTGACAGAATGACATTGGCCATCTTAGTTCATGGTAATAAATTGGCATGGTCCTTAGATATATCCTTTGATGTTGTTTAGAAAGAGTATGAAAGTTCCCAGGTGTTACACATGTGAAGAATATAAAAGTCTGCGAAATGCCAGTTAAAAAAATCTTAGCACAGAGTTTAAAGTGATTTGTAGATATAAGTAGACAATGTTGTGAAATATAGACTAACTATTACGGCAGGATTATGCATATATTGTAGAAAACAAGACTAGTGTGAAAATTTATGTCTTATTATGGAGGGAATGCTGGTAAAGAATTTTCAAAGTATTCAGCAATTACACAATGGTTTGCTTTGCTTCGTAATGAGAACTTTCAATTAGCCTGACAGCAGTTCATAACTATCACACCAGTCACCAGTTGAAATTGAGGATTTTTGATGTGATTTTACAGAACCTACGCTTTTGTATAAAGCTGACTATGCCATACTTTTTGACATAAAACATTTTTAAGCATTTAGGCAGTAAAGACTATAACTGTCTTTTTTGATGAAGACTGAGTCCTTTAATGGTTTAGAGAAATGGGAAGAATTACTTTTGGATGGATAGATACGCTTTGTAGAATTAAAAACAAACATTAATTTTGCAAAAGCATTATGTCAGAGACACCTTATTAAATGTGAAATGAAATCAATTTAGGTAAAAAAAACAGAGAGAGAAAAAGTTCCTTGGGCAAACTGTCAGTAATTATCTTTTTTTTTTCACTACCCAAATCCAATGACATGTCAGTGCTTACATGTTAGAAAAGTAGAGAATACATAGCCCAGCACTGTGGCTTGCATGCCAGCACAAGCTTGCAGTCCTTGCACTACCAAGCCCTCAACTTCAGTGGTTGAGACCCAGCACTAACTGAGTGACCTGTTCAACAGGGGATGAAGATCGCCTTGAACACGCACACCATCTGCAAATGGCTCAGTCGGTGTTCCCATCGTGCATCTGCGCAGCAGTTCTTCCTGTTCTACATTTGCTGGATGATCATGATGTTAATGCTGATGGAGTGTCAGGTGAGAGCAGTGCAAATTTGCGACTCCTGTTCATCATCAAGCCAACACTAGTAGCTTGTTGGTTATCTTACTATGATTGAGATCTCCACAAATGGCTTTATTGTGCAATTTTGCATAATAATTGCTTATTTGCAGTTGAAGTGTATGATTGTTTTTTTGTTTTTTTTTTATCTTCTATAATCTGAGAAATAAGCAGAATGTTGATCTGATCTCCAGATTTAACGCCAAACATTTTAGTTAAATTTCTCATTAAAATTTTCGTCTCTTATATAGTATGAAATATATGATCTTCAGTTCTAGCATACTTGTTTGCAGTTTCTCTGTTGATCTGAAGATTGTAAGAGGAAAGAAAAATATTCTTTGGAATGTATAAACTTAAACATTTAAGCTGTTGTTGACATTTGTTTACTTTTGTAATTTGTGGTCAATAATGTTAATGTTTTTTGTTGTTTTTTTTTTGTTGTAAAGTTAGTATTGTACTTGCTATCAGCTTAGTATTGTAGACTGATAAGCCTTGGTAGTTGTAGCTACTTTGTTTACATTGATATTTATCATTTGCTTGTAACTGCAACAGTTGCTGAAGTAGCCAACAAAGTCATTTGGGACTGCATTGTGGATGACCCAATTCTGTTTCTGAGGCATTTCCTTGAAAAACTAACAAACAAGGACAGACAGGTAAAGATATCATTTTCCCTCCCCAATTTTACTGTGTCATTACCTATCTGTGTCATTGTATCACTTAGTATTAAAACAATTAATAGGTCTGGGAAAAGACTAAAAATGTTAATTGATTCTGTAATGTTTTAAATAGTGAAAATAGTTGCAGAAAAATAAAAAAAAAACATTTTAATTCACAGAGACCATGCAAATTTTGCATTGTGTTACATAGATTGTGATCAGGAAATGTTACAGTGAGGAGTATGCTTAGTACTGTCAAGGTAGCTTAGCCATGCAGGGGATGAAGAAATATGGTTAACACCTTGACTTTTGAGCTGAAAATACCTAGCAAGGTTGACAATGTATTTGAAGTAGACGGGTTTATTCAATCCTTTTCATGTATTTTATGTAACTGGCTGTGATGCAGTTTAAAACTCATTTTGTGCTTACAATATAGAGAGCTAATGGGCTTTAACTGCTAACATTTGAATCTGCAATAATCAGAGATGCTGCAGTGTGAACTAATTTAAGACTGATAGTCTTTCATTTCATGTTCTTTCCAACCCCTCACATTGTTCTTAAAATGAAAGGTGAGATATACAGGAAATAAAAAGCTTAGACATGTATTTTGTCACTTAGCAGACATATTCTTACAACAGAAAACATTTCATGAATAGGTAGAAAATGTTACTAGTTTGTAATGTTATGTGTGAGAGGAGGTGAGAGAATCATTGAGATTTCTCCGAGAGGAGAATGAGCCTTGAAAATTGCATTTACCTTAGCTTTTTTATTGTTTCCAGGAAGAACTGATGTTTCTGTTGCGAAAACTGATCCTGTACTTCCCACAAATGCCTGCTCAGACAGCTCATTCAATTTTCAATTATTTGGTAATCTAATGAATCCTTCTTATGGACACTGATAAAGATCCAGTTTTTCCATTTGATAAGCCATCTCTTAGCATTCAATAAGCAGACCTTTCATTTTTTAAACTTTGCAGTCTTCAACCAGTAATTAATTAAAATCTATAGTCCTCAGTTGCTTAATAATTTATCTCCACAATCCATATAATTTTTAATTTTCTATAAAGTTTTCTATAGAACATTCATTACAGAGAAATAATATTCAGAAAATTCAGTGTCTGCATATTTCCCAAGTACCTTTCCTGTTTCATTGTATTAGGTATTGGTAAAATTAGTGTTAGAGAGTATGGTGAAACTGGAAAGGCCATTCCAATCCTTCTCAGGTCATATCCTTATCTGTATGGTTTACATTATGATGAACTGAGAAAAGATAAAAACCAGTTAAAAAAACAGAAAACTATTTTTTTCTTTCTCATCAGATTGGATACATCATGTTCTATGTGAGGACACCTTGTGAAGGAGGGCAAGATGCTATCTCCGGTGCCTTGTCCCTTTTGTGGCTGGTGAGCTCATGTATTTCTCATGGAAAATTTTGTTGTTCCTTCTATCATTTTATCTTGACGTTGTCTTTTCCCCTTTTCTCATCGATCCACTGCGTGTGATGTCACACACTCAAGAATGTTTTGTCTGCCATTTTGAGCTGTCAGTGAAATTACCTTGAATTTGAATTGTTGCGCTGTGTAGATTTAGATCTAGAAGCTGACCTCAGACATCTAGTTTGCCACAAGGTCAGCAAACGAAACGGGTGGAAATAACTTGCTATTATCACCCCATTGGGACGCACTGATGTTGAAGGATCCCTGGTATTAACCCTTTGAGCCCTGGGTTCCTGGCTCTTACTGAACCCTATACCTGGGCTCCTGAGGGGTTTACACAAAGTCAAGGAGGGTATGCAAAGAACACTGTTACAACATATATACAAGGGAGATAGTGACAATTTGACAACCTAAATGTGAAAGAAAGTTGCCTACCAGGTCTTTAATGCCAATATTCCACTTTGGTGTGCCAGTCTTTCCAGCAGGTAGATCCTCTTTTGACACACAAATGGCATTTGCATTCTGAGCAGCGTACTGCTGACTTCACCGCCTTCACTGGGTAGTCTTTGTACTCCACACCAGGGTTTCCTTTTTGAATTTATTGAATTTGTAAGAACACACAACACAGAGGTGGTTTGTGCTACTATCATCGGGTATTTCTGGATGATGTAGGCCTACATTCTGGAGTCGGGCGGGGACTTCTTGTTGTCTTGCTTCTCTCCTCGCAGTACTAGTTCTGTATTCCCCAATCAAATCAAGGCTAAACTGATCCACAAATTTTCTGAAAGTAAATTTCTTAGCAGCTTCTGGATAGGCTGATTGAAAAATAACATATGCGTTGTACACCGCCCACACGATGAACTTTATGAACAGTCTCCTTGGCCATCAGTAGCGCCGCCATGTCTTGTGGAGCCTTGTCATCTGATCATTTTTATCAGTCCCTCCCGTGTAAATGTTGTACTATTTTATCAGAGTGAGCATTGGAATTTCTATTGTTGTTCCATCTTTATTTCTTCTGGTGACTTTTTCAACTTGTTCGTGATTATGGCAGCTAGATATGAAATGGATTGGCCGGCAATCATTCCACACCATGCAATGTTATTGTTGCAGCGGTAATCATATTCCCCTCTTGTTTTCACTGTCACCCTATGGAGGTCTTTGGGAAATTTTTTTCTATTGGTCATCAGTGTCCCTATCGTATGTGTCTTCAGGTTGGTGTGCAAATAATCTGTCAGAGTCACAGAATTATAAAAACGATCCGTAACTAAAATATGGTTCTTGTTGTCCACCCTTGCATCCCTCAATAGTCGCAGAACAACATTTCCTGTGGCTCCTAACTCCTGTACTTCCATTTGTGCTCTCCCTGTATACACCTCAGCACTGAGGATGTAGCCATTATTGCCTTCACACAGAATAAAGGACTTGATCCCAAATGTGATTGGCTTGTCTTTGATGTACTGTTTTATGGCCAATCTGTTCTTCATTGGAATCATTCCCTCGTCCAAGGAGAGGTGTTGTTTTGGCACATAAAAAAAGGGAAACTTCTGAAGAAGGGTAGTAAGAGGAGGCCTCACTTTATATATTTTGTCACTTTTGTCAACAGATTCATCAGTTTCATCAGTGATATGTAAATATGTCCATATACTGAAGAATCAGTCCCTAGTCATGACATTGCGAAAACCAGGAGTATGAGATACAAAATTTTTGCTATCGGCTTGCCAATACACACGATACTGTGGTTTTATTATAGTTGTTTCCATTTGAAGTCACAAACCAAGGAAGGCACGAGTCTCCTCAATACTAAGATCTTTGAAATTCTTACAATAGTATTTATTTGGTGTAGTTTCCTTTGCTTGTCTAGCACGCAGATTTGTTTTGTCTGTCAGGTTTATCCAGAACTCTTCGTCTAAAAAAAAACTGGCAAATTCTGTGGGTGCTGAATCTGCATTTATAGTTGGTGGCATATTCCTCACACCACAAAGAGTTTCTTCAAAACTAGTGTCAGTAGTTGTGAATGTCTTATTCCATTCTATAGTGTCCACACCTGTAGCTCTACGTCTAGAAGGGCCACGTCCTCTCCTAGGAACAGCAGCTCCTTCCTCTTCATCCTCACTTTCAGAATTAGATCTACTAGAACTAGAACCACTATCGTCTGAGTCTTGAGTCTGAAACTGACTCAAGATCACTCTCTGGATAATCATCCTCGAAATCTGCATCTAACTCAGATAACTCATCGGTATCCTGAAGAACTTCGGTCACTGAAAACAGCTATTTTTGTTGTCTCTTAGTCCCCGAATTTCCGGGTTCAGGCTGAGCTCGCTTCATCGTCAAAATTTAGCAAAAACTGAAGGATAAAATCACTGAAACGCATGCCACATGGGCGCAGACATCTTTGTTACACTTTCTGAAAGGTCAAAGCGGAAAAGGTCTCTGATTGATTGAATTTTATTGCCTTTTTGTAGTCCACAATTCAGTGGGTGACCTCTCCCTCGGTGAACCGGTGCTATGACATTTTGGTGTATGAAAACTTCACCGGTCTGCCGGTTCTACAGACTCAATGGGTTAATTTTTGCAGCATATCTGGCTTTGGAAGTTGGCCTCAAGCAATTTTACTCTTCAACCATTGTTGTCAGCAATTACCCACTCAAATTGGTGGATGCAGAAGTAAATAAGTACCTGCAGTGGATCTATAGCAAAATTGTCAAGCCTTAAACTAACTCAGGTATAAATTTTTATGTATGGGTGGGATGGAAAGAAAGAGAAGGGATTGGGAGGAGGGAGCACCTGAAAACTTTTCTTTTTGCTTTTCACTTTTGATCATTTTACTGTCTGCATGTGTAATCTGGGTTAAAATGTTACTTACTAGGCCAGAAACATCAAAAGAAAGAGATAAAACTGGAAGCACCCAAAGATTCAGTTGAAGAAGATTATACACAATACCACTGATTCTGTCTATGTAGACTAGCTCTTGGAAGACTGATTTTTTTTTGTGTGTGTAAAATTTTCAGAGCCTGAATGAAAAAATATCTTAGAAAAGAATGTGATGGTGCTTTTTCTAAATACAGTGGAATACGGATGAGTGATGTTGGTGGGGGAGTAAAAATAAGATCAACTCATCCGTAGGTTCGACTCATCTATATCTCACTAAAGACTACAAAACAAATAATAGGCACTCCTTGTTTCGAGTGACCTTTGTCAGGCATTATAATGGTTACTTCCCCTTACACATTCTTTCATCGAGCGTCAAATCTGATCTCTACCATTAGTTTTCAGTGAAAGCTAACTAGCTTTTAGTTGAATTTTAACATACTATCGACACCCGTTGTCATTGGCCGTTTAAGTTTCACTGTCATGTAAATTTGCAATGTCCACTGCTTTCAACCCTGCCTCCTGAACATTCAACTCAACACAATCGCCCCATGCACATGCACTTCATGGCCCTCCAACACTCCTCCCCACCGCTTCATGATGTAAAATACTGTTCATGTATTAGGCTACGTTCTATACATGTACTATTACTAAGCCTTTTTCAAGATGATAAACATTATATGTGATATGAGTCTATCTGCTGGCGGAGCGGGGAGGGTGCAGACCTCATTGTTCTCATCTTGACCGCAATAGCTTAGTGAAATTCGAAAGTGTATCTAGGTCTGATCGGCCGAACAATGAGCTATACAATAAGAGAGCGGGGGAGCAAGGGAGAATATTTTTTGACATCTCCTTGCCATCTGCTAGTCCGGCGAGCAAGTTCGCCGCGATAAGAAGAACAAAGGCTGGTTTCCGGGGGTCTGCTCGGGGTACCGTCCACATCTGAATCGTGGTGCAGTTGGAGAATTCCCCACATCAAAGACAATCGCCGACACAACATATCCTCCTCTTACGCGAATTTGCATGACACTTTTGCAGCGGGGAGGGGGGGTGTGCGGTGTGAATGCGAGGCATCGGCAGCTAGACAGAGAGATCATGGATGAGGTGGGAAAAGGAGGAGGAGACAACGGCCGGTCGCAGACCTGCCTACCATCCCGCTTTACGCGGGATCATCCCGCATTTCAACTCAGTATCCCGCTATCCCGCGCCGTGAATAAAAATTTCCGCATTCGGACGAATTCAGATATTTTATACTAGTTTTTCCGCATTTTATGCTTTGGCATCATTCTGAATGCGGCCGGAGTATAGTTTTCACTCACAGTCCAGCAAGAAAA
>JBCEWB010000015.1:3213847-3263301 GCA_039654565.1 Peronia peronii | reverse complement strand
ATGTGTTACACCCTGCCCGTCCCGCCCTCATGCTAAGTGGTCGTTCACGTGCGCCAGTCATTCATGATCTGATCATCACTTGGCCCACGATCGCTTGTGTAGTTTTCTTTTGAACCTAAACCTTTAATTAACCGTGGTGTCGGATCCCGCCCTTTGTTTTATGTTTTCACTTTCAGTCCATTTGTTGCCGACCATGATGTAGATCTAAACAATGTAGATTCATCCTGGGATCTTTCACTCAAAAGTCAGATCGAATGCCGACGACCTGTTTAGCTTACGAATACGCGTGCTTCATCGGACAGAAGACGACGGGTTGCCCATAACGTGCATCATCATGTAAGCCTACTGGTCTTGTCTGCTGACTTTACATAAGAAGGATGAAAAAATGAAAAAAAAAAAATTGAGTCTTGGCAATTCCGACATAATTTTGGTGTGAAATTTGACCGGCCTGTCATTCTGTTTCGAATGTCTCTACCAGCACTCAGGACGGAGGTTGTCTCACTCACAGGCTATTTTCTGTCTATGAAATGGCTATTATGCCTACTTCTTTTTGTGGTAGCTATCACTATCACTGCCAGACTTTAACCGTTTCACTGCCATGCATCATTTGTAGTTCAATCAATTTTCCTCTCTCCATCCACTGCTATCCCCCACCCGCATTCAGTCCCGCCAACTGTGTGAATCCACCGGCACTGTCCTCTACTTTCCCACGGGCAATCAGAACCGTCAAGTATCCGTTGTTCAGTATTACATGTACTAATTGTTACATGCAGAAGCAGATAGATGTGAAACGCCGGTCAGCGGTCGGAGCATTGGATCAAAGGGAAAGTGATGATGTTGGGTGGCGGGCTGACTGTGAACCTACCACGTACTCCCCTTCCCACCCTACAGTGAAGTAGTAGTGTGCCTTCTCCTTCAGAAATGTAAGCGGATGGCACAAAAGAATAGAAATTTGTGCAATGAATTTTCTAAACTTTTGTGAATAGTGCAAAATGCACTCGATCTATATTTGAAGTAAAGTAAAACTGTTCATTATGTTATGAATCTGGAAAGAATGTAAGAAATGCAGATATAATTTAATGTGTAATATTTAAATTGAATGAAACCTTAAAATCACATGCGAATGTTTTATTGGTTTGTTATGTAATACATAGTAATTCTAGATAGGAACTATGAGTCGATAAATTTCCCTCCTTTTCCCTGATTTTCCCTCCTTTTTGAGTCAGATATCCCTCCTCCGCTATTGTGAGGGTAGGCAGGTCTGTGGTTGGTCTCTGATCAGTTTTAAGGGAGGGTTTAATCCTGTTTAGTGAATCAGTTTGACAGTTGTGGTTAACCTATAGTCATGCTGTCGCGTGATGGGAGGAGCAAAAATGTTTTGAGATGAAGTGCCGCGCAAGCTGAGATTAGTTACATCGACTCAAAGGTTGCTTTTTCCTTTGATCTTACAAGGACCGGGACAGGAGAAAAAGATCGACTCATTAGTGAATACAAATGAGTCGATGTCGATTCATCTGTTTGATTTTAGTAAAGTAAAGAAGCACGGGGACCGGTTCCATGAAAAGAGATGGACTCATCTGAAAGTCAACTATCAGGGTTCGGCTCACATATAATCGACTGTATTAGCCAGAGAGTATTAAGCTGATTGTCAGATTTAAACAGACATTTGTCCTCTAATATGTGTTCAGGAGATAATAGTTATTTCATGGTTCTGATCTGAATAGAGAATGAAGAGTGGCCTTTCAGCATTTGTCCTCTGAATGTCCTTGATATAATTTGATAAATCTCTGTACCAGTCTGTAGTATATTCCATGGATCTTTAAAATATTTCTGAGACTTCAAATTGACCATTTGCGAAAAGCTTCATTGACATATTATCATATACTAATATCAATATAAATATCACTTTCATTATTTGTATCTTTTCCTCCTCAGTGTATTCCAAGTGTTGAAGGGATCTATTTCAAGGACCTCAAGCAAACACTGAAGAAAGAGCAGTGTGACGTAAGTGAAACAACAGGACCATATACTGTTGTGGACAGTTATTGTTTTATAGCTCTGAAAGACAAGTATAAAAGAGTGAAGGGTTAAGGACAGAGCACATTGTGGCTTGTATTTATCAAATAAAAAACGTGAGCAAAATGTGGCAAGCATTGAATTTGAACCCCCCGATTTATAATACAAAAGTCATATTATTACATAAGAAATGTTAGCAACAGGATGTCTTTACATTGCATGAATAAGGGAAAAAGATGATTTTGAAATTGTTGAGTTGTATTTTTGTTGAGTTACCTTCAAAAAAATTTGTTGTGTCAAAGGAATTACAAGATAGACTGAAATTGAAGAGTGTATGCATGAATTTCATTTTCTCTTCTCAGCCATATTTGCTTGTCTCAGCTAGTGTGGCCAGTGCAAAGAAAATTTTGGTTCATGGGCCAGATTTGTCCAGCATTCCCTCCCAGTTGCCCATTCATGAGGTAAGCATTGCTTAAAACAGTTTACTGAAGTACAGTATTTTGAATTGGTGTGGGCTGTAGGCTCGATATATGTTACATTCTCTTATAGATGCACTTATATATTTTGATTGAATAGCTGAATGGAACAACATGGCTGTTTATGTCAACTGATAGCTAAAGCCCATTTTCTGTCCCTTGATTCAGTGGTTATAAAAACGTCAGCATTTGTGAACTGGCGACTTTAAGGAACTGTTGACTGTTTTCCATCAGCAGTGTCATAAGTTTGAAGATTTGACATTTAGAAGTATAATTTAATATATATAGAGAGAAATCTGAGGGGGGGGGGGATACTGAATACCATGTGATTAACGGCAAAGCCCGTAGTCGTGGCTCTCAAAGTATCAGATTTATCAAGGTCGAAAACTCATCCATGAATATGAATATATGACAATGAAAGCATTCATCACTGTCAGATTTCTTATATTGAATAGGATACACAGTTTCATCAAATCCTACAAGAGAGTTTGGAATTCTTCAATATTCCTGAAGATCAGCATGATTCTCATTTCCTAGTGGATACCAAGACGCGTAAGTTTTCATATTTGGTCAACAGTAATTTCTGTCACAGATTATCATTTATTTTTTTTATTAGAGACATGAACATTCTTAAAATGACTTGATTCACATTAGCTTCCATATGTTATGATACTTAGGTACACATTTTCTTCTTATTATTACTCCAGAAACTGGGATTGATTAGCTCTTAGCAATATCAATTATAATGCCTGCTGACTTGCTGGGACCGGACATACCTTTTCCAATGTCCTGGTGAGATGGTCAGTTTCAGAGAGAGGGTAGACTTGTTGTAGGTGTAATAAAAAAAGGATGTAAGCCATGCAACCCTACAAAAAAACAATGAAGAGCTATGCTGGCAGCATTTCCCGTTCCAGTGGTAAGACTGTGGAGTTGCTATCCAACAGGATCGGTATAGCCAACGAGAAATAAGTACCAGCAATCTGCCAGTGTTTCACATTCACCTCAGCTCTTGGACTGTTGTAAATGCCCAAGTTGTTATCACAAGGAGGTATCTGCCAGGATTTAAGTATGGGTAAAAGAACCCTTGTTCCTGATTACAAATGCTATCTGTGAAAAAAAAACACAAAACTACAACTTGGGAGCCCTGGTAGACCTGACAATCCATAGAGACTCAAAAGCAACTAGTACACATTTTCAATCAAGGCTGCTTTCCCTTTGCAGTTTGCATGTCTTTGAATGGTTTTAATTTGACATTCGTAACACTTTCTTTTATATTCTTAGATATTTTGAGTTTTCAACCAGTTTCACAGATCTCCTTTAATGTTCTTCAATAAGGATTCTTTCGCCCCCAAAATAATTTCATACTCCCATCAGTAACATCAATACTCCACCAGTAACAACAGTAACATCAGTATATTAAACTTTTAGTATATTGAGCTCTAGGGCTTGTTGTTTTTTTTCTTTTGGTATATTTGTTTAGATACTGATGAGTAGCCTGTGTTGAATTTTAGGACATTTCTATAAACGGTTTCATGCTTCATATTATATGTGGACAGTGTGCCCCCAGCATGATTGGAACATTACCTAGACATATTATTTTTGTTTAGTTGCTTTGGGTTAGAAATAATGGCCTTGTCATTTATTTTGCAGATCAAATGCACAACAACAATTCATATGTCAGAGATTTTTACTTCTTTCGGAGGAATTTTTACCCACAACTCAGTTTGGTTCATATGAACCCAGATGATGCCAAGCTCGCACTCCAGAGAAGGGTTTGTGCAACAATTATTTTTACTCAAAAACTTATAATAGATCTTTTCAATCACATTGCACAAAGACAGATTTATTACAAGAGAATCGCATTTAAATCCAAAAAATGTATATTGGTAACAGAGAAATATATAATTTGCCATTGAAACAGTAATCTAATAATTGATCAATGATCACAAAAGTTATAGAAATAGTTGACAACTAATAAATAAAGTAATTTTCATGAAGAATCGCTATGTAGCTTTCATTTCATGTAACGTTGGTTAATTTATACTTTATATACAGCTTTTTTATATAAGGCAGCTCTTTTCTGACATAAAAGCAATGCTAGGTATTTTTTCATATGAATGACTGTGTAGAGAGGATCTAGTTGTAAACATTCTCTTGTTTGGAGTCACAATGAACTTTTTATCATAATATTATTTGCTGTGATGAAAAGTTGTTGATTTTATATTTATACATTCTGAATCTCTGTAAATATTTTTGGGACCAGTATTATGAGATCAATTAGACAGGTTAGTTTTCAAATTATTTCTTATTCCCAAATCAAAAGGAAAATAATATTTGATTTAATGTTTCTTTTGGCCAGGTGTTCATGCTGAAATTTGTGGAAGTTGGCAAAGTTCTTCTAACCAATGCAGTGATGGAGAGCACACCCCCACACCAGGTGTGAAAATATTTCTTTAACTATTGTTCATATTCCAAAACTTTTTGATTCATGAATGAAAACAGTAACCTATAGCTGGTCTTGATATGTTTTCAGCAACCCACAGTGAATTAGTCATCACATTTCTATTATCTGTTATCTATTTCTGTTACCTATGTAGACAGTATTTTAAGAGAAACAATCTTTCATCATGTTCATGAAGGTCAAATCTCCTATATAAGTCTATGTAAGGTAAACAAAAATCACAAAGCCAAAAGGTTTTCAACATTTTTGTATTCAGAAATGTTGACAGACTTTTGCTACTGTTTTTTTATCCTATGATTGTCACAGACGAGATCATTAATGCATTTCGCAGAAACTCTGACCTTGTTGAGTACCTCAAATTATTGTCAACTCCATAAAAAGTGAAAATGACATTGGTATCAATTGTAAATGTTATAGTTTAGTTGTTCTGCTTGAACCAGAAAGTGGGAGGCTATTCCAATATGTTGTACTGACATTTGCTACAAGGCACAACATTCATTTATCATTATTTATACCATGTATATGTTTCATTTTATCAACCTAAGCTTATGTATTTGTGAAAGAAAGATTCACAAAGAGCAGTAAAGAAGAGAAAACCTGTGTTCTCTCAGGTCTCTGCCCTTAAAAATCGATTTCTTCTTCATCATATTGCTATGCAGTGATATGTTCCTGTTTTATTATTCTTGTTCAGTGAAATTTTATTGAATCTGAGTTTTTATTTAATAGCACATCAGCATGATTGTTGCAACCTTGCACCAATTTCATTGAGTGATTTACTGCTTATGGTTCCTCATACAGCTTTCTAAATAACTTATGTCCTATGCAAACTTTATGTCACTGCACTGAATCATCTCTTTCCATTACTTTATTTAATTTTCCTTTGCTCTTGCTAATATAACATGAGCTGTCTTCAGAATGTGGCAATAGGACAGTTTCTTCATAGCATAATATATTTTCATGCTTGATTTTTATGACTTCAGATTGTCCACATTTGGATTTTTGGTATCTTTCCTTGATACGACTAATACAAATGGTTTGAATGGGATTCTGCATTTAGATATTTCATCTGTTAAGAGATTGATCTGTGCAGTTTGATTTCAAGATGAAGGAAAATTTATGTTAATATTTTGCAATGTTTTTTTAAAAAGTCTTTATTTCACAGTCACTAATCATATGTCTTCAGGACATCAGGAATGTGATAGTATAGTAAATGAGTACATTGTTTTTCACAAAATAATAGTTTTGAACATGATGTGGAACATTTTCTTTATTTACTGTCAGATTTTGTGACTTCATAATGTCCTTTATTTTTACTTTCAATCAGTTGTGAGTTAAGATGTGTGCATTCCCTGAATTTCATAATATTCTTTGATGGTGCTCATTTCATTTCAGATCTAAAATCTTTTTGTTGTTGTTTTTTTTTAACTCAAAATTTATCACATGGGTATTGAATATATATGAATATTACTGTTTCAATAGCATGTGCTGTGCTGGAACCCCCCCCTTTTTTTCCCTCTTATATCCTTTGCTTTATAAATCTTTCTCATCCATTTTAAAAACTCACCAGTGGGTAGGTATAAAAAGAATATTTATAATGTACGATTTATTTTTCATTTTCTAATAGAACTTATGAGAAGAGGTAAAAAAAGGGCAAAGGAAAGAGTGGTATGAAAAAATTTGTTACCTTGTGAGACTAGGTTCAGTCATAATATGTCAGGCCAACAATTTTTCCTATGAAATGAGCTGTACTTGGTGACAATATATGAAGAAATAATTTACTTCAGAGTTAGTAGAGCTGCACAAGCAACTGCATCAATAAAAAGTAGTATCAGTTTCTCAGGTATGCTATAAACATGAAGGCTTCTTTTCATTCAGTTTGTTTTATTACCAACATAGAAACAAATTTGTACTGATTTTTTTTTTAAAGAGTTGTTAATGGACAAATTAAAGTTCTATTTTTTGTAATTTGGTTTTTGTAGGTATTAACTGAATGAAAAGAAAAGAAATTACAGTTGATGTTAATATTAGGGGTCTACATTATCCATGGTAATATATGATAAAGTTTTACCCTATAATATTCTTAGTTTGAATCAACTTTCTTGCATTCATTATATTTTGAATGTCTAGCCTATTTTCTTGTCTTAAGGTTTGTTAAGCACTATTGGAGGATTTTTAGGTAAAAGTTGAAAAAGGATATTCTTAATACATTAGAGGAAGTGTAAACCACCAAAACTTACTTTCTTTCAAAAGAAAAAAAAGGGAAGACAGGAAGTATCAGGGCATGAATTATTACTAATTTGTTCTTTGGATTTTCAAGTTAGACAGTTTGGTTTCTGCACACTCTCTCTGGATGTGGCATTAAAGTAGTCAAGTTTTAAACTAAGAACCAGACACTGGCTTTACGGTCAGTCATTTGAAGCATCCGCATACTTCTGCAAGAATACTGAATTGATATTTTACATGATATCTGTTTCATAATAATATGTAGCTTCTGATGTTTTTGTTTGTGACAGTGAAAATGTAAGGCTAAGAAAATAGGCTGAATGTTTGCTTGCTTTTCTTTGTTTATGACTGGTGTTGGTTTTAACCTCTTTAACTCTGCATGCCCTGTGTGACTGCTTCCTTGTGGGTCACCACTTTGGTGACCTGCATCTCCAAGCTGGAAGTGAGTCACACAGGGTGCAGGGCTCAGCGCCAGGGTTTGACCATTTCAGGTACAGAACCATGTTTCCTTCCTTCACGAGGAACTCACCAAACTGCCCTCCTTCCCTCGCAAAGCCTTGGAAACAGAGTTTGACATGTATTCTGGAGTCTGGGGAAAGGTTTGTACAATAGCCATAAATTCATTAGGATAAGAACTTGATTATTAACATTTGTTGCATGATTTGATAGCAATCATTTCACACATTCATTTGCTTAGAAGCCGAACTTGATACTTGGATCGAAAAATTTATTTGATTACCATGATAGCAAAATATTTTTTAAATCTGTTTTATGGACTGTGACAAACATTCCCACATGATCTTTGGAGATAATTATTTGTACAATTATCATAGTCGGTTAAGGAATTAATTTCTCATGTCTTTGCCATCTTAGTTTAAAATAGTATATATGTCTTGCAGCCAGTCAAAATGAGACGTATGTCAATTTTTCACCATATGAGGTTTTATGGTATCATGTGAAAGCTTATTTCATACCCTTTCAGAAGGTGAAAAAAGTTCTGAGCTAGCTTTATTCTAGCCAGAGATATTGCAGCTTAAAGAGACAAAGGGGGACCCCCCTTCTGTGACCTAAATTCCGAGAAAATCGAGTTTAAATGAATGGTCGAATGCATAAGTCTACATACTTACCTCCCCAAAAAAACCTGATTTTAATGCAGAAATATTTATGAATCCAGGGTAAGACCGATATGGTCTTGTTCAGAAGTGAATGCACTTTCGATTTCTGCAATTAAAAAAAATTCGATATCTGACCCCCCCTCATCACATTCCTAGCCCGATTCTCAGTTCTAGCCCAGTGACTTATGTCTCATTTCGACTGGCCGTGAGACATATTGTAAAAGGAGATATTCTGTGCTTAGATCTAGAACTGAAGAGGCCTGCAAATTAGCCATTGATTCCTTAGACACTTCTAATAAAGAGAGATGGAACAGACAAATTATGTAGTAGGAAAAGTTAGGTTTAAGATCCAAAGTGGACTCATGTTACTACCGAGCTGGAAAAAGTCAATCATGATATCTCTGAAAACATCAACAGTATACTTTTGACATTTGCTTTATTTTCTTTTGTAATGGTGTAAGTTCATTTGTAAGAAAAAGTTGTCATTGTAAACTTTAATGCTGCATGTGTGATAGCAGGATTTTTTATGGAAATGATTACTGCCATATTGGCTCATGACAGTCATTTCCCTCTCCATATTCAGGAGATATTTGGCATGGACTCACTGCACAAGTACTCCTGGGCCAAGGTAAGTGGTGATAAAGCAGTGGATATTCATTTCAAAATAACTTATACAAGATGTCAACTCAGATATTTTAAGGAAACACATTGAACACATACAATTTTGATGTCATTGTGGATTTTCTTCATTTTTATCCTGCTCAAAAGATACATGCAGAAATACAGCTATAGCACAGAGAATATGAAATGAGAGAATAGTGTAGTAGGGTATTATTTGCTTTTCATGTACATTAGGTATAGTTGGCAATCCTAATATTAACATTTCATTTTGCTTTGATGCCAAGAATTAATATTATTTAAAGTCAGCTTTTGAGAGGCATTTTTATAAGATTATATGAGTGTGTTGTAACCGTCTTTGCTCTGTATTTTCATTTTAAAGAGGCACACAATTTATTACCTATCTCCTTTGCCCCTGAGTTTTTCACTTTTAACTTTAGTTCATTAGCTTCTTTAGAAATTCTTCCTTTGACTTGTATTTATCTTTATTGTAATTTATAATTTGTTCACAATCTTTCTTTAATCTCATCCCTCACCTACATGTAGTGATCCACCTTGTTAGCTATGAAAATCGTGGATGTTTCATTTGATAACCACAGATATAATTTACCATGATTTGTTTTTCTTCATGTGATATTTTTGTCTGTCACAATCACTACCAACCACCAACCATTTCTTACAGTTGATGAGTACAATGTTCAGCTCAATGTCCAGTACTTTCACATGGTCAAATGATGTAAACCTTTTCATCAACGTCCTCAACGGGACCATTGTCCTACAGTTTGAGGACACGTCCATCCTTCGTTTCTGTCTGGCTACTCTCATCAATGCCTCCCGTCATTTTAAACACATTTTTGCTACAAACGGGTGGGTTGCTGTATGGCACTGTTGTACATGTTGGTTACCTTGATCCTTGGATGTCGGTATATTGCCTTGTGACCTAGGCTTGATTAGTCAGTTCCTTTGTTGTCTGCTTTTTGGTTGATATTGTGGTTTATTAACCTGTCAGTGGGTGATTGCAGTTGTCTTCCTTAGGAGCCCTACACACCTTCAGTCCAAACTAATGGGTTTCAACTTAAATTTAAACTGCCACAGAACTGCACTTTGCAGCAGTCATCACCGCACATCTACACCATACAGTTCTATCTGCTGTGTACTAGACCTTATAACAGGGGCAGTGACCTTTGTATTCAGTGATAATTTCTATCTTACAAAAGAAGCACTGAAAAGGCATATGTATGTATAGACTTCGCTAATTTTGGTATGCTAAATTAAAAAATGCAGTTACATTTTCGAATTGATAAACTTCAATTATTTAAAAATTGCCTATTTTCTTCCTGTTGCACACAATTCAAAGGAAGAAAGGTGATACGTCATTATGCTGTCTGTGAGAGGTAGGCAGTACTGCCACTAAAAAATCAAGCAGGCTAAATATTTTGGCGAACCGGCAGTTTGGAATTAAATTTATCACATTTTGTCATTCACTTTGCAGTTCTGCTGTGCGGTTTAACATCTCAGTTAGGACTGTCAGTTTGCACTGCAGGTGTGTAGGCTATTTTAGTGGTCTTTTTTTTGTTTCTCTGCCTTTGTTCTCTGACAAGAATCATGATTATTTGCACAGCAACATGAAAATTATTGGCCAGGTTTGCTTCTTTGACTGAAGTGATAACACTGGCCTGCTGCTAAAAGCAGACTATTAAAAATGTTTGTAAATTATTGAGCTTGCATACAAGGAGCAAGGCATTTGCACATACTATTTGCACTATGTAATGACTGTCATCAGTATGAGGATTCTCATTTTCATGTCATTTATTATTTTCAGTTGGTAACATTCCTTGGATGATTTGTATAAATTAAGGCTGTTTATTATTTATAACTAAATGGCGGTGCTATATACATCTCCTTTGTGGTGTTAATGATGAAAAATATCTTGCACTCTTGCTTTGATTCCAAAGATAATGCTTTTCTTCATAAATTTTTTATGTCATAATTTTTTTCTGTGTTGTTGTTAGTTGGGGGTGTTTTCCTTTAAGAAACATATTAAATTGAATGGCATGTAGTACATTATTTAGTGTCATTTATGTTCTTTCCTTTTTTTTTTATCTTTATGAAATTGTTTTGGTTTCTTAGGTAGAATGCTATGTCTCGAGAAATATTATTTTTTATATTTTTGGCTTTACCACAAGGTTGCTTATTGCATTGTCATGTGGAAGGTTGTGGAACAGTCTTATACTGAATTTTTTTCTTTAATCTCATTTATGTAGGTGTGATTGTGTAGGAAGCTGATGAATATACTTTAACAACTTGACAATTGTCTCGCAGCCAGTCAAAATGAGACGTATGTCGATTTTCACCATAGGGGGTTTTTGATATCATGTGATAGCTTATTTCATACCCTTTCAGGTAGTGAAAAAAATTCTGAGCCAGCTTCATTCTAGCCAGAGATATTTCAGTTTAAATAGACAAGGGTGGACCCCCAGCAATAACCGAAATTCGGAGAAAATCGAGTTTAAATGAACGGTCGAACACATAAATCTACATACCTACCTCACAAAACCCCCAATTTTAATAAAGAAATATTTATAAATGGATACTGTCTTCTTTAGAAATGAATGCACTTTCGATTTCTGCAGTAAAAAAAAATTCGATGTCTGACCCCCCTCATCACATTCAAAGCCTGATTTCTCCGTTCCAGCCCAGCGACTTACGTCTCATTTCGACTGGCCGTGAGACAATTGTTTTTATAATAACCATTATGTCTAACATCCAGTCCTTATCACACATCGTTAATGGTCACTTCTTGCAAGCAAGCCAGTACCCTTGGATGTTATTTGATCTCTGTTTGATCTTTGTATAATTCAAAATGCTTATCTGAAATATTTTATAGTCTTATTTATTTAAATCATCCCATTCAGTCCTTCAGTTTTTACTAATCCTCAAGCTGCGATCATTGTACAGCTGTTCCCACAATATGATCAGAGATGCTCACACATTAAAACCAACAGCTAATCACAGCCTTGAAATGTTTCGTTTCTCTCAGGGAAAATATATTCAATCAGGCATGCAGCTTTGTGAAATCAGATGTTGCAAGTGATTTAAGACAGTGGCAATTTCCATAAATTACCTTATATTTTTAGGTTTAACACAGTGGACTTGTGGCGACCCAGTTTGCGACATACATGTCTACTGAATGATTCCCTATGATTGCATCAAAGAGTAATTGTGACTTCATAATTGTGACTTCATCCCAATAGATCAATCAAAACTTACAGAAAATGCACTCTGTTGGATATCTTTGATGCTCAAATTATGTAAAATTGTCATTTTGTTTTACATTTTTTCATTTGCATTTCTTTATTGATATAGGACTCAACTTGTGCTTTGCTCTAAATTAAATTTGTGGCCACAGTTAAACAGATTTTTAAAAAATAATTGAATAACTGTAGATGACACTTTCAGCATGTGGGGTGCTCCATAACAGGTTTCAGTCTATTGTTTCTCTGGTTGTTTTGTAGCTGGTTTTTTTTTGAGTGTGCATTATGATTTTGTGCTTGTTTTTGACTGGTCAAGTGTATTTCTACAAACAATAATTGTCCTTCCATTTGTGATCCATAGTAATCTTATTGTTCATAAATTGTATTTGATTTGACTTTTAAAAGACATATAACAACTGATAACTTTCCATAGACAGTGACTGCTAATTAATTTAAATACAGGGAACATATTACAAGAAAGCCTGTTATGAGAAAGCTAATGGAAAAGAAGCTTTTAGTAATATTATATCATGCACTTTAGTTTTTTTTTAAGGATGATTGGTTAAAATCTTTTATATTTACAACAGCGAACACATTTAGAATGTTCCATGCTATTTTTAATGAAAGATGCATTTGACCAATCTGCTAAGTCTGCTTTTGATCACAGAAAAAGTAGTTCTGTTATGTTATTGTTTCTGGAATTTTTTCCATTCAAGTTCATGTTTTTCTTATACCAGCTTCCTGTACATCATGCCCACTTTGCTGAGGGTTTACAGTAACAACCAGCCCAACCCAGTCCTGAAGCAAGCCATTCACTTTGTATGCAAGCAATTCTACATTTTGCACCGCAAACCATTTATCCTGCAGCTGTTTGGTAGCGTGGCACCCATTTTGGATATGTCTTGTGCAGCCTCAGGAGTGAAGGATTGCACCAAGGTAATTTTTGATACATTTTAATTGTCTATTGAATAAAGAAAGTGAAGTCATTGACCCACATCAATTTTGGTTATATGTACACCCATGCATTACAGTTTCTGTGGATTAAAATTTGTCTTTGTTGGGAGCTTCTTCTTACATCTTTTTTTTTCAGAGAACAAGATTAAGGTTTCATTAACTTTGACTGAAACCTATCACCTTTGTTGTCAGCATCTTTCAGTGTCATGCAGTATATTTTCATTTGAATTTGAAAGATATAGTTTTGAATAGGATGACTCCTAATTTCAAACCCATTCAATATTTGATGGAGAATCCCTGGATGAAATTAGGCAAGGAATGGTGAGAAAAATAAGAAAACTGAGTCCTTGCTTTTTCTAGAATTTCTAAACAGTGGTTTTTATTTGTCAAACTGTATAAGAGGAGGGCAGAACCACATGATTCTTAGTAAACATAGTGATTATGGCAGCGGGATGAAAATTCAATGTTTGCAGCCACTTAACTGTAAACTTACACTGTGCAATTAGTGACAGCATCTGACTTGAAGTGTTTACACTCATTGTGTTAGCCTCATCTTTGAATGTTATATTTTCTTACTTATTGCTATCACAACATACAGGTTCAGCCTAACAGCCTTTTCAACTTACTTCTGGCTCTTGAGAAGGAGTGTCCTGACCACCTGTCAGTTTTAGATCTTGTAATTGGAGAGAAACCCCTAAAAGCATTGGTGAGTTTATTCATGTGATTCCAAACATGACAAAGATATCACAACAAAACAAAAACCAATTTATTTTCTGTGCATTTGAAATTTATTTGGAAATTAACCATGCTCCATACTTGAATTTAAGTAAATATTATTTCAGATTTTTTCTTTGGCTGCTCGTATTTGATCTTAAAAAGTGTTGTAAAATACAGGCAGGAATAAAATTTATATCACATTATTTTGTCAGGATTTTTGCTATGAGAATGATCCTGACACATTCAACATGATGGATGTCATCAATATGTGTGTGACAGTCACTGCCTATATGCCAGACTCCTTCCGCTCCAGCCAGATGCTGGTGAGTTTCATGAACTATTAGTGTTTATAGAAGGGATTATCTATATGCTATTATGCACTAAATGATAGGGAGATCCATAATGGGTCTATACACAGCATCATAGGATATGAACATAATTTAGAGATCTATTTATGAGATTGAAGCTATTTGGAGATGGTGTAGCAACATGTATTGGGGACTATTTATCTTTGTTATGCCTTCAGGTTAGCATCAGATGCTAGTCTATGTATGTTTATTAAACAATTATATTGTACTACTTATTGCTGCCAGGTGTCAAAATAAACTCAGTTGTCTATTGAGACCAATTTTTCCTTTCCGACTAATCAAATTGCATTGTTAGATTTTATTCCAGACATGAGATTAGACTGTTTAGATTCTACATTTAGATTCTTTAGTTTCTAGATGTAAATTCTAAACTCCAAAAGGGAGAAGTTTCACATCATGCCAAATGTTTTAGGAGGGTTGTGATTAAGGTTAAGGTTAGAGTTTTTTTAGGGATGGGTCAGGGTGAGATGCAGGGTTTGTTGGAGCATTAGTTTACGATAATAAGATCATAGATTATTGAAACCATTTTGACCACCTGGTAGCAAGAATATTGTCGTAATTATATATATGTTTATAAAAGAGAATATTTTAGAGAAAAATTAAATAGTATATGAAATTATTTGCAATCAATGCAGTGTTAGATAAAAATTCAACCTTGGCTTATGCTTTGCCTCTCTCTTTTGTTGTTTTTTTTTTTTTTGTAAATGCTAATGGGGTGTTTTGAGATCAATCACCTGACCGAGGAAACATTGTTCACATATGGTTTTGTTTATACGGTGTGACATATCTTAAAATGTATCATTCGTTAAGATTTGTCTGCCATGTGCAGGGCATGTAAACATATTAGCGTGTGAGCAAAAATCCTCGGTCATGTGACTTTTCTTGAAATACCTCATTGTCTCAAGAGGACTGCAGATTGCATTTGATTTGGTTTGTCATAAAAAACAAGACGAAATTAGAAGTCCTTATTAAAACATAGTACATTGTGTCGCCATAATCTTCTTGATCAGACAATCCTGGAGATGGTTATTCCCCGATATCTTGACCATCTAAAGAAAGAGACTACGAGGAGGGACAACTCTGCAGCAGCCCGAGCAGAAGTGGCCTCCATTACCACTCTGGCCGTGGCTGTCAGAGCCTTAGTTACATGTTGTGAATCATTTGCCAGGTGAGAGAATAATTGAGAAAGTAAGTATGAAAGTAGTTTCATTAGATTTTATGCTAGAGCTTAGCTTTTTCACATCTTTCCCATGACTCCTTTGTGTTCCCACAGAATGCCATGTCTGTAGGGGAAATTCCCTTACTGTGCATGATTTTTTGAGTATTCAAAAATAAAATTTTAAAAATTCAACTATTCATTGCCCGTTACCCATTTTTACATGTCCAGAAGAATAATATACAATGTAACTGTCATTGTCCAGAGCTAGGATATGAAGGAATTGACGTTATCAGTCATGGAAGATTCTGCATGAAAAGAATATGAGGTAGTGAGGAGTGTTATGATCAATGTTGTGATGTGAAGAGGCTAGCAAAACCAAAAAATGGATCAGACTTGAGATGCCTCATATTCTCTCAACGGATGAACAAATTCAGATTTAAAGGCTTTAGGGAATTATGGGAGAAAGACAGATTTAGAAGGAGAAAAGAAATTGTTGCTTCAAAAGACTAAAACCTGTAGTAATACTCCTCTACTGCCCATTGTGACAAATATATAAATAAAGGTAAGCTCACTGAACGCACATATATTAGGTTTTAAGTATTTTATAATGAGAAATAACCACATTCTTTTACTGCTGATCAATATTCTATCATTATAACTAGTCAAACTGGCAGTTATTAAATATAGCCTTGGAGTTATGCTGTCATTCAGTTTTTAACACTGGCCTGGGTCTTTGAGGGTTAATTCAATAAAAAGAGAGTGAGAAAAAATTGGGTATTCCTCTGTTTTACTTTGAAACTTCTATGTGTCATGTTTTTTCATGTATTATGCAGCAGTTGAACAGTGTTCTGCCAGTGAAATTTTAACCATTGACACATATAACTACCATTGACTGGTAATTTAGTACTATTGATCAGTTACTTTCTTTATGAGAAAGGGACAAAATAATAGACATTTAAATAGAATATTTAAAGGAATAACATAACAGATGTTTCAAAAGTATGGTTGTCATGTAATCAGGTAAAATAAGTGGCATCTCAAAGGAAGTTTGAGAAAATTGGTGTTTACTGAATGTGAGGTCACAGGAACTAAAATTTGAGTGGGAATATGTTGGCATGTAAGAGTTGTAGCTGAAATAATTTTTTCACCAAAGCAAAGTGTGCTCATTTTCCATTCCATTGACACCGGTTGGTCTTTGCATGAAAAATTTGGCATTGACTCATTTCATCATTTTTACGGAACAAAAAAATAGAAGTTTAAAGACTCTACCTGTGCTGTATTCCTTATATCAGAAGCATGAGCCTCCCTCAAAAGTTTCTAGAGGTGACCAGTACTACGGGGAATAAACCAATTCACAACCACAGCCTGCATTCTCTCACAGTGGATGACAGAGAAGATTCTCATGCCAGGTAGTTCAGTGTTTCCAGATTACAGGAAATATTTCATCCTGAGTGGAAACATAGTTATCAGAAGTTACATAATTAATAAATTGAAATTTATAAATTTTCCTAGCTTTCCAAGGTAAAGATTCAAAATTACTTGATGGAATTTAAAATCTATTTCACTAAGAATTTAGGAAAAAAAATATAATTTTCCTTTCCATTTTCTCTTGTCAGATAATGGTGTTGTGTATTGTTCTAATTCAAGAAAAGTAAGTTGTGGGTTTAAAAAAAAGAAGAAAGATAGATTGATTTTGCAATTATTGCAATTACTTTTGATTTTTCCCCAGCCGTCACATGGAGGAGGGCAGGAGAAAGACTTATGCTCACGAGCCAGATGACCTTGAGCTGAGAGATGATTTCCGCAAGCCCCGTGACTCTCTTCTGTCCATAGCTGCTGAATTCTACACCAGGTCCTTCAGTCGCCTGAAGGAGCTGCGGAAAATTTTGGCAGATCCATCTTTCAGGCCACCAGAGCTTTTCGATAACAAGGCACACAATGTGAGAAGTTGTTTGACAGTTGTTGGTATCCTTCAGTCAGCAGAGTTGTTGCCTCAGGTCTTTTCTCTCTGTCTCTATGACTCCTTACACTGAGCCATGATTTCCCACTGTCTTATAGGGAATATAGCCATGTTGTGAATGGTTGTCTTTTCTCAATCTTTTATTTTTTATCCTTGGCTCTTTCTCTTTGAAAGTATTGGGAACCATGGCAATTGTATGAAAGAAAATTGCATCATTTAGAAATGAATATTGTGGCATTCAAAGTACAATAGTCTCCGCCTAAGAACCCGGTCGTTGAGAGACAAAAAAAGCAGGCTCATAGATGGATGGTTCTTAGGTGGATTGAAAAGTTATGCAACCCGTCTGATCACAGATTGTTTTCACTACTATGATAAGGATTTTCACTATTAGTTAAAGATTTATCTATGTGAATATGTACAGCCTTCTTCCCTGTGTGTGTGTTGTAATTATATTACATCAATAATGCCCAACGTTTGAACGTCAAGTGAGTTTCCACATAACAGTGTCATTGTTGAATGAAAACCTGATATTGCTATGCAACCCTATGGACAATTGCACGAGTGACTTCAAGTGTTTACAGACCAACTGAAGAAGCAAAACAACTACCAGTCAGAAGGCTAAACTTACTCCTCCTTATCCACAGAGCCAATCACAAGTGCTGTCCCACATGTTGTCAAACAAAGAAATTATGCTTACGGGCTAGTCCACGATGCTGCTTGATTATGCAGTCATACATCAACCACCAGTTCCACTCCTTTGTCTGTGTGTTCCCTCTACCCCCCGTTCCCATTTTACTGCCCGTCTAGCACTACGCATTTCTCTCAAGTGGACAATATAGGTTAAAGATGTGAAATTACACCATATGTACTTGTGTGACTTGATCTGACACGGGGTTCTTAGGTGGATTTTTTATTTGGGAGCAGGTTCTTAGAGGGATAACTTATAGAGAAAAAAAGTCCGTTTCGCAGCAGAGGTGGGTTCTTAGGCAGACCGGGTTCTTGGGCAGCGGGTTCTTAGGCAGAGACCACTGTAATTTCTTTAGTGATGAAGGGGTTGTAATTATATTTTATTATTACACTAATGTTTGTTACTTTAGAAACATCTCCAGAGCTATTTATAGATATATTTCTTCATGGCTCTCCTCAGCGTTTGGCGGAAGTGGCTCACACACTACTGAAACTTGCTCCATATGATCCCCTGACCATGGGCTGTCCAGGATTGCAAAGGTTGGTTGGCAGTTTGACCACAAATTTATTTTGTTGGCAGTGGGTAATTCTTTAATTTATTAACAAATTTCATAAGGAAAATTGTCTTTCCTTGGGTGAATGCCTGTAAATGTTTGATTTGGCTGATTTCAGCAAATAAGTCTGTTATATGAAATCTAGTACATTTTGCTCGCTCTCACTTATAGGTTCATATTTTATATGTCTGTATTTGTTTTTGTTTTTAATGATGGCTTTACACAATTTCTTGAGGCCAGTTTTTGTTAAAGAAGACAATTATTAAATGATCTTCTTCAGGTACATGCTGGAGATTCTGCCGAACACAGACTGGTCCCATGAATTGATTCGGCCAGGTTTAAATCTCATCCTTAGAAGACTGGACAGACTTTTCACCAAGATCTCCAAAAAGTCAGCCTTACGGGTAAGCATGATGTTTGTTACAGCACCATATTTAAATGTGCAAATGTTTTGGCCTTAAGACATGCATAATGGTATATTCTCTGGGTCATATACAGATTACCTGTTTCAGAGATAGGCAATATGCCGATTGAGGTATTTTTGCACTTCCTATAATCCAGGGGTGTCCAGACTTTTTGCAAGAAGGACCAGCTTTGGTGAGGTGAAAATATGTGGGGACCAACCATACAGCTTGACATTCTTTGAACCATTAACATAAATGCAAATGAACTATTTCATGGGAGTTTTATTGCAAATGGCATTCTTTTCATTTCTTCACACTGAACACAAATAAATCTAAGCAAGCTTTTACCAGAATCAATCTGCCTTTCATATTTGAAGACTATGTAAAATGAAGAAAAAGCCTGACTGGAAATAAAGTGTTCAGGAAGATTAAACATGTCTAGGTTCATTTGAGACATCATAAAAGCTGTGGACTGGTGGAAGTTTGAACATGGGCCCCAGTTGGACCCTAGGCCGGACTTTGAACATGTCTACTCTAACCTAGCAAATCTGGCCAATTTTCAAAGAAACAAAATTCGCGAAGTTGAGCTGGAAAGTAAGGTCAAATCATTTGTCAGACAACTATATGGAGTTAATCAGTTGTCAAAGTTTTCATTTTCATAATTATTAGTATCAGTGAAAAAGGAAATCTGAATTCTTTACCTGGATAAAAAAAAATCATTAAACAATTCCTCTTCTGTGTTGAGGTATTCATACGCAAAGTTAATTCTTATGAATCCATGATCAGTAAAACCCAGCTTTCACAATTAACCTCTTTTCAGGTTTGACTCATTTCACCTCTTGCACAACAATTTGTCTTACTTGTGTTGTGAGTCAGTCAGCTTCACAATGTCTAACACAGACTGCTTTTTTCAGTTATACATGTAGTTTATTTGAAACAAGTTTTTTTCTCTCCCCTGAAAAACATACTGAAATGAGATAGACAATCTGCTGATGACTGATTATAGGCAGAGAGTGATGTAAAAAATATTCATGGATGCCTTTATTCCTCATACACTGGCTTGCAGTGTCCAAGATTTACTAAATCTTTGTTGATATGAATATATTAGGTCAGCATAAAGTATTCTCTCTTTCAACCATCTCATATGACCATAGATATATTAAGTCTTGTAGAGAGATAGTTGTTTATTATCCAATGCATCTTAGGATGAACAGTAGTGCTGGGTGGAAATCTGGATGTTAATTTGGATAACCAGTTTCACAGTTCAACTTAAATAATTAAATTTTCCAATTTATCCAGTTCATTTATCTGATTTTGACATGATCTGTTCTTCAATAAAGTGCCAAAATAAAGCAGAGAAAAACATGCAGAAAATACTGGAGAAGCCATTGAATGAATGAACATGGGAGAGATTTTCTCTTGAAAATATTATACATGTATTAAGATGATGTTCAGGCTAAACTTCTGATATAGGCCGGCATTTGACTAGTGTTTAGTAATGCTTACATTTAGTATGTACTCATGCTGTAAAATTGGAAATAAAATGAAACAAAACCAAAACAATGAAGCAACAATTCACTATGCTGCAGTAAGCAAAAATGAAGATCTAGTCACTTCACAGCAACACTGCCAGTGTTAAGAGGGGAGGAAGAGGGGCGGTCAGCAAATGCAAAGCAAATCCACATGTGACTGCGATGCGACTGAGCCAGCGAGCGCCGAGCGGGCAGACGGACCAGACGCGTGTTAGTTAGTAAGGAGTTTATATCTAGATCTACAAAGTGGCTCGCTGTAGAGAATCGCTGCCTTGATGAAAATCGATAAAAATCCAGTTGTTAGAGCCAGTTATTATGAAGTGTCTCTTCTCGTGCAAGTAGGGCCTCGCAGGCAGGATTTCAGACAGGTTAACTGTTACCACAGATTGACACTCATTGGTAGACTCAGAGCTCTAGCTCTAACTGTTAGCTCTAGCTATCGAGCTCTCGATAAAAAAGTTGAAATACCAAGGACTAGATCTAGATCTACGACGGTCGTTCGCCGCCGGGTCTTCAACTGGTTCAAGTACCGAACTGGTCGTGCGCATTAATTATGACAGACTACACTGCAAACTAAGCTTGAAACATGATTATTTATACTTTGTCATGTGTTGGTATTTGAAGATGCTGATATGATTCTATTCCTTAACAAACTATGAAAATAAAGCAACAAAACATGCAGAAAAATTAGAGAAGCCATTGAATGAATGAATATGGGAGAATCTTTTCTTGAAAATATGTAGATCTAGATCTACATGTATTACGGTGGTGCAAGAGTCGGACTGTCCTCGTATAGGTCGGCATGTTTAAAAGTGTTTCGGACAGTATAGTATATGCTCGTGTTGTAAAATTGGCCATTAAACAAAACCAAAACGACGAAACAGCAGTTCATTATGAGATCTAGATCTAGTGCTAACAGCCTGGGTTTGTGATGAGCGGAGGAGGGGGGAGGGGGGGCGGAGGGCTAAGCTTGCGTGCCGCGCACAAGCGGGGTAGACACAAAACTGCAGCTGAGCGGGTGAGCTGGTGGACGAGACCAGTCGTGTATTATACTTAGATCTATAAGGTAGCTAAGCGGCTCGCTGTGCTAGGGAAGATCCAATTCAAGAACAGAAATTACATTACAAGTTGCTAGGGTAGATCCAGTTCAAGAACAGAAATTAAATTGCAAGTTGTTGTCCAGATGAAAATGGATAAAATCCAGTTTATAACCCATTATTACGAAGTGGATAATTAAAAAATCCAGTTTATCAAAATCCAGGTTGATGCCCAGCACTAATGAACAGGTTGTAGTTTCTTTAACGTGTACAAGGCCATTCACATCTGATGACAGTTTTTTCACCCATGCACTTCATTTTCTTTTTCCATTACACATTTCTTTATGAACGTGTTGTCATATCTACTTTTTTTTTGGTTTAAATTATTTCAGAGGCAGCTAGATTGGGAAGCAGCAGCAAACATTTTGAAAGGTGAGCTAACTGTGTTTTTTAGTGAATGATATTGTGAAATTTATAAAAAAATGTTCAACAAAAATAAACTATACAAGGCTTAGCATATAAATGCAGTCCTGTACACAGATCTAGAATGCACATTTTGTTGAAATAGAAAAAGAGATGAATCACATCGGCATGATAATTCTCTTTGCATTGTACGAACTACAACACTCTCCATGATATATGTTGTTATTTTATGTTTGCAGTGATATATAATATGATGTTATTACTATTTTTTTTTTTTTTCATTCTGTAGGAGTGTATCAGACATTGCGGAAATTCTCCTTTATTGCCCTTCTTCCTCATTTGAAGGTAAGGGATAGAGGACTATTTTATGTGCTATCAATAATAGATTTATTCCTTGCATGCACATTCTACTTTTTAGACTGAGCTGATAATATGATATTCATTGTAGAAAAGATTTGTATAGCACTTGTTCTCATACAGTGCAAGGTGTAAGTGTTTTGCAGGGTATAGAATGTTCATCTTCTGGAATTAATAGGAAGTTCAAGTGTGGAATGCCAGAGATTCTCTGAAAATGTATTTGATTACTATGATAGCAGAAAGTCTTTGTGATTACTATGTTTAAACCTATCTGAATGACTGTGACAGCATTTCCATTTGATCTTGGGAGAAAGTTATTTCTATGTTTATCAATGTCAGCTAAGGAACTGAAGACCCAAGAATGAAAAGTATTCAAATTCAATTTGTTAGAATTTAACTTGAAAGAAAAATTGTTTGTTTGTTTGTTTTTTTCTTTTATCTTTTTAAAATCTTATATTATTCTAATAACTGGAGTTTTGCTTTTATGATGTATGAATGCTCGCCCTCTCAATTTTGACTATTGATCGTTCAACTTTTTTTTTTTTTTTCATTTAGGCTTTCTAGAACTTTCTTGTGTGAAATGTGACTTTGGTGCTTCTGATTCTGAGGGCTTCAATTTACTTCTTATGTCTCTCTCTGAGTTTTGATAATGAATGCTATATTTATCAGCATGTGTAACCACTATTGACTTATTCTTCTTGTACATGCACTGAGATTTTTATTATTTTGTGTTGTTTGTGAAATTGTGTGAGAATCTAGCCTGACTAATGAATTGTCTGAATTTTTGTAACCAGACACTGGTCAATATTTTGATCACCATCTTGCTGACCAGTAGCGCTTCCAGCTCCCTGTTGCCTGAGTCCCTGACTGTGCCTGTGGGCAGTCATCGCAGTGACCCCAGTGCCATGCAGACAGATGCCAGCCCTCTCTTTGTCTCCTCAGTGGTCAAACTGGTGGCCATGCAGATGCAGGCCCTAGGGGTAGGTCCATCTCACTATATCATATCATTTGATAGAGAAATCTTTAAATACAAGACTGTCAACTGGTAGTTAACTCTACACACCAAAATTAGTAAATAACCAAATATAAGGAATTAATACAATGAAATTTGGTAAAATAGGTAGAGCAATGAATGTTCGAGCCCATGTGGCTGTTGATCAGGGCAACAAAGAAAAAAATCATAGCATATCATCATCATTATCATGTAGCATGGTGTGTGCTTTCTTCCTTCTGTCAACATTGTCGTTTTCAACCTTAAGCACTTATGTTATATATATTTTTTTTTACAAAATTCAGTCATGGATGCATTCTCTCCCTGACATTAAGAATAATTCCAGTGGCTTCAATTAGCTCATGCTGGCACAGTAAAGTTATTACAAAATGTGTAAATGAACCACAAATATCCAGCACACTGGATCAAAATGTGTAACGTTACCTGTACCAAAATGAATTTGGGCTGTTTAGAATGTAATTAAGGAGATCATGCACATTTTTTCCGCATAGTAATACCTGCCTTATGATTATGAATCAATTTAAATCTCTGGCCTGTTATGGAAACTGTTCACACACTTGCGATCTCATTTGCTGAAGAATAAGAGATCATGAGGAAAGAAAGCAGTTCATATTATAAAATATGTATTTCATTTTTTTTTACATGGTGTAGATAACCAGCTTATGAAATTAAGCACTGTTTTTTCTTTTGTCTAGATTGCCAAAGTTATTTTCAATATTTGGTAGGAGATAAGTTAAGAATTTGCTTGGATGAGACTTCAGTGAGTGTCATCATTATTTTGAAAGATCTTTTTAAGCCAGAAAAAAAATTGGATACAAAAGATTATTAATAACATGTGAAATTTTGAATTTATCCTCTACATCTTGGTAATTTTAGAATCATTCTTTATATCTCTTTATAAATTTAGTATTTATATAGGATGAGCTTAGTTTTTTAAAATTTACTCTCTGCACTTAAAAAGCTTCAAAATATGGTCCTAAACCTGAATTGTAAACAATTCATTCTTTGTATCTGAGAAGTTTAATAATGTGAAGATTGTTGATAATGAAAACATGAACAACTTATCCTTTCGTAATACTGTAATGTTGTATCATATATTAACAGGACCAGTACTCCCTAGAACAGATCTGTGGTGGCGTTTCTGCATTCTCTGCCAATGAAAAATCTCTGAATTTGCTCATCAACTTTATTCTGCCTCTTTGCATCCGGGTGGGATCACATTGTAGAGGTGAGAAGTGATATACTTTGTTGAATCTACATGACTATACCCAAGCTCTTTAGTTCCTTCCTCCTTTTCTGCTATACACTCAGTTTCCTTATATATTATGTTGCAATGGTCATGTAGTTTCTTTATACTGTTTTTGTTTGTCTAAATTTTAAGTTTCTTTTCCCTCACATTATCCTGGTCTCTCTGTATTAAACTTATAGTTGTGTTTGTTTATATTGCATATGTTATATGGCAAGGCCAACTGCAGGGGACCATTATTGAGTGGAGAGTGGGTAACAAAGCCATGAAATTGTACGTTCTATGTTCGTCTTTCAATCTCCTGGTGGAGGTTGTCTCGTATGGGATTGTAGATGAATGAGGCAGGTGAATTTTGGATGAATAAGATGGGCAGGCATACAAATATAAGCTCAATCGGAACTTCAGAAATCGTTTTGTAGAATTCAAAGCAGCTGCACAGTGACTATGTTAAGAGATGTTAGCATAGATGTCCAGTTTTATGGAGTTAGTTTATTCATTATCTGTTTGTCATGACTGTTTGACAGATACTCCTCGTATGAGCCATACGGACATAACTTTTGTCCTGACTGTAATTACCAATCTCCTCAATCCGACAACACCACCGCCGTCTAATCAGAACAGTGTGGGCAAAAGCAACTACCTGTCCATAGGGGAGCATGGAAGGATGGGTAGCATTTCCCATGCAGACAGAGGCGGCAGCAAGTTCTCTTCAGAGCTGCATCATTACACTGCTTTAGTGGGTAAGTAGTTTTGAAATGTATCATTCCCAGTGGTGTTGTATGAAGGGATTAAGACTGTTTAAAAACTATTTAAACATATTTATGACATTCTTGGTTAGTTGTCATTTGACCATGATCAGATTGTAGTATTGAGCCAATGTTTGATTCATAATACATTTGATTTTGCATTCTGTGCAAATTTTCTTCCTAAACTGTTAGATTAATGTCTACTCAGCACATTTGTGCTTGCTGTCATCTGTGCCTTACTTTTTGTTGTCAGCCATTTGGCAAATTATCTTGCAAATATGTTTCTGCATCCAACTCCCTCATTATTACGTATTTTGACCTAATAACACTCATGGAATGGAGTGGGGGAGGGGGGGGGAAGTCCTGGGAGTCATTTTGGAAACGGCTGGGGGGAGATGATTTTAATCATTGCCGTTGGTTTTGGCATGCTCAAATTAGAGGAAAACAATCGAAAAATAATTTGAAATGACTCACAGTTGCCATGGCAACAGACGCCATCTTGGATTTTGCTAACTGATATTGCGTGACTTTACATTTGATAGGCTCTGAACTTTTCCAACTTATTTGCTTGTCACCATTTAATATCTTCATTTTATCAGGGAAGATTTTTGATGAAGTGCTTTATTTTTTTTCTACAATTTTTTTAAATTGGTATGCGAAAAAGGTCACAGATTTTTTTGAAAATTTGACCCCAAAATCTCAAATTTCTCAAAAACTTAAAATGATATAAAAAATTCCTCCTGACAATACAGTAGTATTGTTTTGTTCTATATTCGTGCCAAATTTCATGATAATGGGTCCAGAAGCTAGAAAGAAGATGGTACATTTGTGCTGAAAAACATCATTTTGAGAAAAAACGCAATTAAAATATTTTCAATGAGAAAAATACTCAAAAAAAGCTTTTGTGTCGGGCTTTCAAACTAAAAACATCATTGTTTCATGTTCTAAAGTTCTCAACAGTGATTTCTATGACTTATTTTGCCTTTTACTGGGCATCTGCTCATATTTTCAATCCTTTTTTGCTCCCTTACCCCTATCACTCATGGCCTGCTGTGGAGCAGCTTTAGGGTCCTGAGAAGCCTATATATGGCCACCACATCTTCTTTGATCAGAAATAAAAGTGTCTTGACTCTTGATGTGACAGAGAGTGCACTACTGTGCTCTGAAATTGCGGAAATGGGCCAAATTATGTTCTCATTAGGGCGTGAGAACTTCATTTTAGAAGTTGTGATGAAAATTTGAGGTTCTGGTGAAAATTTTTGCTGATTTTCAGTGTGGTCATGTCTCCCGTGGTCAGTCAGTGTCCATTTCAGGCACTGGAGCTCCTGATATTAGTGGGGAGATCATAATCAAGTCTTTTGTGCATCATATGCCCTTACAAAGCGAAATATTGTCGATCTGTCATTGAATAACGAGACCCGACTAAACCAGGAACTGCATGTTAGAGGTATTGGTCAACCATTGAATGACCACCCTTTCAAGGCCTTCGAATGGACATATCAGTTTGATTATACTATTTTTATATTCGCAAAAGGCATAACTTTCAAGAGCAAACAAAAGCCCAAAAATTAATTTTTTGAGGAAAATCCCAATTTCAGGACCTGTCCCCCCCCAGTTCAGAAGTTAATGGAGTTAGTTGACAAGTTTTCTCATATGATTTATTCTGATACAGGGTTGGAAATCATGATGGTATGTTTTGATAAACAGCTGGCTTCTCAGTGGCATCAAGTGGCCAAGACCATCATGGCCTTAGCATCAAAGGGCAAAGGTAGGGATAAGAATATTGCCCAGCCTATTATTATTGTATTTGTGTAGATGTTTCAGAAATGTTACTTAGTAGAAGCAGAATAGTTTTACAATTGAATAATAACAGTAGCTTGATAAATTACCTATGAAAAAAATTGTTTATAATTAGAAAACGCCATAGATAGCTTGAAATTATGAAATGGATGATTATTTGATAAAACTGTTGATTAATTTCAGATTACATGTACATTATGGCATACCACAGATGCAAGTATTCTGTATATGTAATATGACTACAGTAGTATTGGTTTGTTGCTATTGGTGCTTAAGATTTGGTAAAGTGTTTATCAGTTATTCTTACCAGAGCGGTGTGCTTGATGTAGATTGTAAAAATCATTTGAAGTGACATGAAGGAGATGTAATGCTGACATTCTCTCCATTTTAAAGAGCTCATGTTCATGATTTAGGCATCATATTTATGCAGAACATTAATAGCATTTATCACTTATCAATATGAATAGTTTACTAAATCAGTTTCCTTGAAATGGGTTTGATTTGTTCTGTTTAGTTGATCTGTCTCTGTGGAAGTTCTTGGACTTTCTTGTGACACACAGGCCTTCACTGTTCATTCTACTCCAGACATTCATACAGTTTCGGGTAAGTGTTTGACATCTTTAAATCAGTTTGCAGCGACTGAAGAAGATTCATTTTAAGAGTAATTGGGAGAATTCAGAAAAATTAAGTTATATGTCTGAATGAATGGAAGTCGGCTTAGCATGTCACTGTTCTACTCTCCTGCCAGTCACATTTAAATTGTTTCATGTGGAATAGATGTTTTGGATATAAGTGTAAACATCAAAGCTTGTGTGATGTTGAGGTATAAAACAAAACAAAGCCCAGCGTAACCCCCTATCCTCCTCTCTCCCCCCCTTTTGCTTGTGAGAAACGAGTACTCGGCTCGTCTCGTGCCCACTCCTACTGTCAACACTTCTATTCGTCTTTATGTTTTGGTTACATCACAGATGATGCGGGTGAACTGTGATACAGCCCAAGAATATTACCTCCAGCAAACAATCAAAGACAAACTGCAAGGCTATACCTTCTCGTATCACAAGTCAGCATCAGCCATTCTGGTCAACCTGGCAGTGGAGCTGCGACAACTCAGGGATGAACTGGCTAACAGTACAGGAGGTTTTCCTTCCTATTTGTGTTGTGTCCCCTGCTTGCCATCTTTTTCTTTCTCACTGCAGTGACTGAACATCATTAGTCTTTTTGCTCTGGCTGGGGCAAAAACAATATCATGATTGTTTGAGTAGCTATAAATATAGAAGTTATGTGAAAAAAAAAAAAAAATCATTTTCTTATATATTTAAAATTTACAGCTCAGTATCTTTTTGCTCTTACAAATCCTCACTGTATGAGCTGTGTGCAAAGTATGTTGCCTGGTAGTGATTTAAATGAGGAATGGTATAGCAAAGCTGGAGATCCAAGTATGCATGTGAAAAATCCATGGTGTAGCAAGATGGACATAGGTGATATCAATTTTTCAGCCTTTTAGTTTGTTTCTTCTGGCACTTAAAAAAACATATTTATTTGCAGACAAAATTGCATGACCAGCAAAATTTCTCACTATATTTTTAGTCCTTTAGAGATGGCCTTTTCTGTTATGATACAGTACAAAGTACAGTTTTACAGTTTTGAGATGTATTGTATTGTAAGTTGTGTGAAATAAAAGCAGGTCATTTGTTAAACCATTCATAAAAATAAATGAATCTCATATGAAATTCCTATCTCTCCTTCCTGCACATACTTGCACTCACTGCAGTCAGGACATTTGCAGCCTTGCACCTTAGCCAGTATTATTAGCACCACCTATGCACTATTTAACATTGTTGAACACCATTTTTAACATTGTTGACACCATTATCAGCTGACTGGTTCAGACATAAAGAGAATACATGTGATGTATTAATTCCAATCCTTACTGCTGAAATAATATACTCAGAAATATACTCAGATGCCTGTGGCTTTGATATTTCTAAACCTTGAAAATTATATTCACAAGAGACACATGATATTTGTCATCAGTACACCATGTGATTGTTAAATGTTGTAGAGGAATGTTGCAATGTAGTGAACAATATAATCTTAAGGCAAGAGTTACCAAAAAAAAAGAATCTTTTTGAGAAAAATGTACATATTGAGTACATATCAAGAGTATGTAGGCTTATATCTTATTTGTAAATATTTTTGTGAATTTACCACCCACATCTTGTTTGTATTGCTACCAGATAATGTCATCACTTTAAAATTTATCTTGTGGAGGACATGGCATTAACTCATTTGATAATGATTAGAGTGCCTTGTAAGGAAGCCATCTTGTATGCTTTCCAGGAAGCTGAGAACGTCTGTGAATGTCTCCATTGGGTCTGTTGGGGTAATAATAGATTATAAAGCACTTAAGGCTTGTACAAAGTATGGGGATAAGTGATGTGAAAATTCTCTCTATTATTATCATTATTTATGTGCATATTATATTTTCAGTTTTGTAAAATAGGTAGCACTCTATTTGCTCTGACTGTACTTCACTCACTTAAGGTTTTGTCTCAACATAACATTTTTTTACATCAAATGTTTATTTCTAATTAATTTCTTAATGTTTTTTTTTTCAAACTCTTCCAGCATATAGATCCCGAGCTGCAACTTTTGCCACTGACCAGTCGGATTTCTCCCAGACACAGATACCTGATCGTCTTGCTAATGCCAGCATCACAGAAATTGCTGCAGAAATCATTGGCCCCACCAAAACAAGCCATGCTTCCTTGATAAAAAGATCTAGCAGAGGTCAGTATATTTATAATTCAGTGGCAACAAAAATGTTGAAGAAAAGTCATTATTTTGTTAACAATTATGGATTCTAAAAGATTGAATGCTATGAAAGAGTCAGGTAAAGCCCTGCACTTTATGAAGAATAGCCAATCTGACTATGCACTTTCATTTGATTGATGAAGGAACTTGTCATAGTCCTTGCTTTAGTTAATAAAGATCACAGGGAACAAGGTAGCAAATGAATAATCTAGACAACTGGATTACTAAACACAGACAGGTTCATAGAGATATAGTATGACATCATATTTTCAAGTTCTGACTATATAAATATGAATGAATGTCAGGACAGAGCAACCCCAAGATATAAAATAATCTACTTCTTTGCCTTCTCCAGCCACCCTGTTTTCCCGCTCCAGCTCCACAAACAGTGCTCCACTCCGCTCACAAACCCACGCACCTTCCCGTGAAGACAGTCCATCTTTGCAGAGAACCAAATCGAGCAAGCGTATTAAAGCAAGAGAAGGTAGTCGAATTCTGGACAAGTTTTCTCGCAAAAATACTCTGGACGAATCTCTGGGTAGGTGATAATTATTGGGTGAAATGTATGTGGTTGGACATTTAGTGAGACATGTTAAATGATGGTGGATAATGATATGAGATTGTCTTTTCTTTTGTTTTACATGAGTTGAAAAGCACAATTAAAATATCTGCAATTATTGTAGGCATTAGAATGTAGAGAGTGAATCCTGTTGAGATGTATCATAAATGTTAATTCATTTGCAATTCTGCTAGAAAGGAGAAAAAAAAATGAATTGAAAACAATGACAAGTTTAATTATTAGAGATGAGAGGAAGGTATTTTCTATTTTTTTTTATCCACACAGATATGGGACCCCCACATTCTCCATTGCTGCAACGCCAAGGAACAATTCGCTTCAGGGGTAATTTGTCCAAGCAGAACAGCTTGGAAGTGGAAAATCCCATGGCACAGATTGTTTATGAGAATGAAGATTTGGAGGCCAATGGAAGAGGTGAGCCCATCAGAAGCACAATTGATTGCCTTTTTTTTTGTTCCTTGTCTAAGCTCAATTATTACAGAGTGTAGACATGTCAAATGTTAGCAATTTTGCAAGATATATATGGATATATATTTAATAATCCTATAGGTTTGATAATAAATTATGAACAGACAGTGTGTCAATCATTGGCCAATCAGTATATTTTACATTAGTGGTGAAGTTAAAATAATGATATTCTGAACAGTCCAATTCTTCTTGGGAGTTTAGTATTTATTGAACATGTAATAGATATTCTAGCATTTCATAGTAAACAGATATTAAGGAGCTTTGAGAAAGGGTGAGAGGAGAGAGTAATAGCTCAGCATAGTAAGCAATGTCATTTTGGACAGAAGTTAGAAGAGATGTGGATTTTGTATTCAAACCTCAGGACACAACTTGGCCTGAAGTACTTTGTTCTGAGGAAAGCCAGTCAAAGATTTGCAGAGGGTAAATTTATCTTGCCAGAGTTAATCCATTTTCCCCATGTCCAACAGCAGGCATGGCATCTGAAGCAGCTGCTGCGCTGGCCCTAGGAGAAGATCCACGAGGGCATCGCTTACAGAGACAAGATGCAAAAAGCAGGAAAACTTTCAAAATCAAGCGAACCAAAACCAAGACTTCCATGCGACCACGGTTTATGTCACACCGCCGGCGCCATGATTTTCATGAGATTGATGGAGGTGGAAATGAAGATTCTCCGTCTCATACAACAGTTGTGTTTCATGATCGTGGAAATGCCTTCCAGCTGCGACGGCCAGGGGGTGGGACCGGCATAGCTCGATCAGTTGAAACCATACCGGAGTCTGTGGAAGTGAAGGTATACCCTCATGCTTCTAGAGTTTAAATGCTTCTAGAGTTTTTAAGTCCTTTGCTTTGAAGTTAGTGTGCTTCATGCCAAACTCTGCATTTTGAGTTATATTTTAAGCTTAATGGTTGGGACTTTGGTATCACTGTATGCGTGGCAGAGAGGAAGACAATACCATGGAAATTGACAGGTTTTGACAATAGTCTTGTTAACATAGTGAATCTGCAGCACTGTGACAAGTGCATTTGTCAGTCTTGTCATGGCACAAGATACAGGCCAAGCCTGCTTTAAGATGTTTTCCTCTCGTGATTATTGAGTATGTGCATGTGCACAAACTTTTTAAAAAAGAATTGCTGATTGGGAGCCCCTATAATTTTGTCCAAATGATATGTACAACCATTAACGTGCAGAGTTTGAGCATAGATTACTGACAATGAGCAGATTTGTTTAGATAGCAGCAGCCTATAAAAGTGTTTTGAAGTTAGATTAGAATGTTTGTAAATAGTAGAAATTTCCACTTGATTATTCGTGGTACAGTGGTAATTTGCTTGAGCACATAGCTATTTACAGAATATAAGCAGAATTTTCCTCTTGACTTGCATTGGCTCCATTGTATTCATTTAACTCTTCAGCCATTGAGACTGATTTATTTACGGCTAGAAACTGATACAATTCTTCTGTCTTTGCTGTTATGTAGCAAAGATTTGTAAAATAAATCATTCTAACAACTTATTCGCAGTATTTAATCAGTCTATTGACATATATACACTTGTAAAGGTTAAAGCCACTGCTGACAAATACTTGATTAGTGTGTTCACATATACACATTTGTCAAAGAAAAATGTTTAATCTAAGGTAGTGTGAAAATGATTTCTATGCAGCATTTGGGAAAGAAATATTCAAAGCATAGTTGGATAATAATAGCAGACAAGTGTGAACTACAGTGTGGAAAGTAGGGAATTATTGTAACAGATTCATCAGTGTTTCATGAGAGCAGTGCGAAAACTCTCTGAAGTTTGCATTAAACATTTTGCTTGTTATGTTGTGTACTGTTTCTTTTTTCTTTTTTTTTATGAGACCCTCGGGCAGATATGAGCTGATTGCCAGTGCTTAGGCTCCTACCGCTATACTGTTTCAATGCCTTGTCACAATCACTGTTTGTGTTCTGTGGTCACACCATTGTTGTTGTCCATCCCACAAGTGACTAGACATTAGCTGTAGTCTGTTTGTCAAGCTGTAGTAGATTAACCCAACTATATGTGATATTAATATGTTATGTACAGGCTGGCACTGTATTCACTTGTGATATCAGGTTCATGGTATTTAGACATTGTTATATACTATCAGTATATGCATGCAGTGATGTAAATGCAGATAATCCCAGGATATCTTAGAGCTTTATTATTTTCACTTTCCTTGTTCTTTTTTTTTCATATGCATTCAGCCTTACATGCTGTGCTAATAGTTCATTTTTTTGTCTGTGTATTCATATTTCTTGCAACTTATTAAGAAAATAATTTTTGAGAAATTTTAAATCACTGTAAAGAACAATAAATAGTCCTCCATGAAGCTGCCAGTGATTATAATGCCTGCTGATACTTCTCTGTTAACATTGCATTGTAAACCCATGTGGTGAAGGCCGAATGAAGGATCATTGTGCATCTTGATTCATAAGAGTACCGTGTGCTTCAGTGTCTCCCTATTGCATTTGCCTACTAACAATCACATGTTTTGACAAGATCAATCCATTAGGATTGTTTTGAATTAATTTTTTTGTAATACCTTCATTAAAGTTAATAAGCTTCTAAACTCATTGAGTAGAATCTGTGATGTGGAATGGTGATATATATCAAAGAAGTGATTTTGCCTAGAGCTATGAAATGAGTTTGTGTTCAGAAATGGAAGATCCAGGACTAGGAAATAGATTTATGTGTATTTACGTGGGTTATAATCTTATCAGAGGAGAAATGCTTGAGTTTGAGCACCGATAAAATTCTTTTTTTTCTTCCTCATCATAGTAGATGTTTATTAATATTAGTATGAATTAGCTTTTCAGAGTGAATGTTTATGAGCATCGATAGACTACATCAATAGTCTGTCATGTGTCTGAGACAAATAGCTGACAATCAGCTGGTTATTATCAGTCCCATGTAAAGGAGCACATTTTATTGCGTCTATAACTCTCAAATCTCATCATTCTCTGTTGCGTGCATAGCCTTTCAGAACTATATTTTCTGCAGACCTGAAAAGCTCTCTTTGAGCAGATCTGCCTGTTGCTAAATAGAAGCTCAGTAACTTTGATGGATGCATGACATTGTGCAAATAGAAGTCCCATCTGAGTAAGACAAAACATTGATTATTCTTTGGCACAGCAGGAATATGTACAATAAAAGGAAATAGGGAAAGCTTCAGTGTAATATTATCACATTGTTTCCTCTGGACACCGGCATCATTTACGGTGACTGATTGTGTAGGTGGCTGTTAGCAGAAGAGCTTGTTCAGATGGAGCAAGTTTAGATTTTTTTTTTTCTTTGTGCATCAACAGAAGACTTCTTGTATATGAGCATATTGACATAAGCTCACACCTGTACTGTCAAGATAAAGAAGTCTGTTTGTTTTTCAAATACATTTGTGAACTAAAAAAGAGATTCCTACCACTCGGCTTTGTCATTCAGGAGCTGTGTAAACAGCAGAAGCTAAAACATATTAGGAGAATTTGTTTCATATTTCCTGTCAATGATATCTGAATGATAAAAAATAAAAATGCATCTGGCATTGTTTGTAAATGCAATTTATGGGAGGGAGATCATGTAATTTTTAAAATTTATTTTTTTGTTTTACAATTACTTTGTTTTTCTTCCAAAATGTGTGTGAAGTTACATGGACATGATTGTAATTTGTCATAGAGGAGTACAGGAGTCAGTTTTTTGGCTAATGTGTTCTCATTAAGTTTAAGAAAATGAATAACTCCATTTGAATATCAAGAAAGTTATAGAAATAAAAAACAAACAATCCTGATATATTCAAATCATTTCGAATCAAATTGAATCTAACTTTTGCCCAAAGAATCAACTGATTTTTAAGGGTTAGTCCTCAAATAAGAAGGAAGAGATTAGACTTTACAAACTTATGCTTATATTAGTTAAAATACTTCTTTTTCTGTAATGATTGCATTATCACTGCAGAGTTAAAAAGCAAGGCTTTGTATTTTCTCCGCTGAAAACTAGTATTAAAGCCTTTTGCTGGAAACTGACATGAAATAAATACATTTGACCTTGCTTGAAAGCTGACATGCATGGAAGATAACAAGCATTTTTTTCATTGATCATTGATCAAGCATTTTTTTTCATTGATCATTGATTTTTGCTTTGTTTGAGCGACTAAAGAGAGCCAGATCCTTTGCCAAAATAATGTGAAATTTAAATCAAACCAAACAAATTTTGATAGGAATATTTTTGCCACCATTTGCTGTTGCTGTATGGAACTTTTCGGTTGTTTTAGCCAAAGGGAGAAAAGCATTTTATAGACTTATTTATTGCAGCACAGTGATAAAAATCATCATGTAGTGACTACTAGAACACTACTGCCCTCATGTTCCTACTACAAAACTACCACAACATACAAGCCAGACAGAAGGCTTGGTTGCCCTTTCAGTGATACAGATGTTCAGCTAAGAAGGATTGGTGAATACACGTTCAACGAATCAGTGAAATTGAAAAGATTTACTTTTGTGCATACAAAACAGAAGATTTTTGACTATTTTTATTTGTTCGAAATAGTTTGAAATTGACAGAGGACATAAACTGGGATACTTTTACGCATCTCATATTAAATGGGTTTGCCCAGTTTTGGTCTATCGCATTTAGCTAATGGTGGCAACAGCATATTCATTTCAGATTCATCACTTTTTCAAAAATCTTTTTTTTTCCCTTTTTTAAACAAAATTTTCTGTGAAAGACTTATCAAATGTTGTTTCCAGCCTGCCCTGTTTAAGTTAACAGATAAATACAAGGAAGGAGACAGATAAGTGGGTAATAGATATTTTCAGGCGCAAGATATTTTCTCCAGATACCTTCTGAGACAGCTGGAAGGGAACTTGCATGTGATAGTCCATCAGATGTTGTCAAACAGCTTCAGAGAACATTGGCCTCAAACCTAACCCTCCTGCACTCCCCTCCCATTTCATGTAACCAAAATAAAAAAAATTAATAAATAAACAAGCACAAAACAAAAAAAACAACAACAAAAATGTGATTTGCTGTGTTGTTCATTTTTCCATTATAGATGTCCAAGGATTTGTGCCTGTGAATGAACACCATAATAAATTAAAAGAAACTCAATCAGTGTTTTAGTTAGTTTTCTAATATGACTGTTGAGGTGAATAACATTCACTTTGCATCCCAATGTCAACAATGGTGTTGTGAGTACTGTGGACACAATCCATCCTAGCTGTTTGGCCTTGATTTTGTTTTATGCAGTGTATCCTTATGGTTGCATGTGGATAATTTCATAGATTTTGTCCATTTGTTGATTCCTCCTTATGTTTGGCACATGATGTCTCTCTGTAATTCATTTGATTTTTATTTGCACCCTTCTTTTTCTTCAGTTTAATTGATGAATTTAAGTTGTCACCTTCTTTCTTTTTTTTATGTTTTTTTTTTTGTTTGTTTTTTTTTAGCGGGTATTCCTTTCTGCACTAAAAAAAAAAAAAAAGAAAAATTGTGCCTTTCTACACTTTTTTAAGTTTGAGTTTTGTAGTGTTTCTCTTTCCTATGGTAACATTTTAGATAACTGTAGTTAGTAAACTTCTGTAGTTTGTAAACCTAACTTTGAATATTTTTCTCTGTTTAAATCTCTGAAATATATCAACTTGACAGTTACAAATTTGAAAATGATAAAGTGAAAGCTTAATAAATCTCAATAATTCTTGAGTCCATGCAGTTTCAATTCAGCTTTTGCTTTAAAATGAACTTTTTTCTCTAATTCCTCTTGAGTTAAAATAGTAATTAGTTATCTTTCCATTAGATTGATATCATTATCATTCCTCTTTGCATTTTTAATATTTTTAACTGAATGATATGTAGACTTTCTCAACAAATTTCACTGTTAAGCCCTTTTGGCCAGATATATTGAATGGCTTGTTTGCTTTGCTTAACTTGTGTTTTTTTCAGTTTGTTTGCATTTTGTATATATTTCCCTTTTTTCTCCCTGTCCGTCCCTATCTCTCTCCTCCTGTTGGTCTTCGTCGTCTGTGCAGTCTGCTCGTACTCGCTTCTTGCAGCGCTCAAAGTCTCATGATGAGCCTTCAGACTCACCACCTCGACCAAGAGAGAAGACCAGTGCATCCATGCGCACAGGGCGAATTCACCGACAAGGTGGCCGCATCATCCACTCCCGATCTCCCTCAGTCAGTCCATCTGTCAGTCCACGGCCAAGCTTTAGGCGGAAGAAGGGCCAGAGAGAGCACTTGGATGCTGATGAAAATATGCAGAAAAAAGAGGATCCAGGCAGGCGGAGATCATCTCACAACACTCTGGAACCAACCATATCCCCAGGTGATCATAAACAAATTGGTCGTGACACTGATGAGGGTCGTACCCTAACAGAGAAACACTTCAGACGCAGATTAGCCTCTGCTGAAGAACGACAAGCTAAATCTGAGGCTTTTGCTCAAAGAACACAGAGTTCAGACTCGGCAAATATGAGATTCCCTGGATCTAAAAGTCAGCCGACTGGTCCATTTAGTCCTGGTTCTTCAGAAGTGAGCAAAGGAGATACAGATGCTGCTTCTCGTTCTGCTGCTGAGAGCTCTGTGTCATTTTCCTCTCTTGATACAGTCATTTCACCATCAGCAGAGAGGTCCCATGAGGTTTTCAGCCCGGCAAAAGAGAAAGCTGATGACTTTATTGGCATGAGATCTAGATCACCATCAGATTCTCACACCCCACAAGGAGGCACAAACGAGGCCATTCGGCACAGTCCACCATCAGAGACACCCACTCGCCGCACAGCAATTAGGATGCCTCGTGATCAAGCAAAACGACAAGGTTTAATATCACCCTCCAGTGATGAGAAACAAGCCCCTGAATTTCCCATATCTCAAGGACAAGCACTGAAAGGCCAAGATGTATTGTCAGCATTAGATCAGATTAAAACATATGAATCTCCCACACAATCTCCTGGTGTTACAACAGAACCTCCAAAGATAAGCCATACCTCAATGGAGAAAACAACACCCTGGACTCACCAAGAGCATAATAAGTTTGCACCAGATGATCAAAGAAAAACTAATGATGGTAAAACTGAATCATTTATCACTCAGAAATCCCAGCATCCATCAACCATGCCTGCTCTGTTGTCCCCTACCCGACTTGCCCAACCACAAATTGCCAAAGTCCCAGCCCAGCCAGTAAACAGATCTGCTGGCCAGCAAGACAAGATTTCCACCACTTCCTCTCTGCCATCTTCCCCACCTCAACTCTCACCTGTGGGATCTCCAACACGGAAACCCTCCAACAGTGGATCCTCTGGACAGACCTCTCCAAGTCACATCACATCTTTCAGCTCTTCCCCCAATGACTCCCCAGTCAGGAAACCTTCTTTCAGCTCATCTCAAACCTCCCCTACCAGAAAAGTGTCATATTCTTCTTCCTCCACCACTGACTCACCCACCCACAAACTTTTCTTCAGCTACCGCAACTCACCAAGTCATAGGACAGGTTACATTTCCCCGCAGGATACTATGCAGAGAAAAACATCTTTTAGTTCCTCTTCTCATGGATCTCCAGTGAGAAAACCTTCCTTCAGCTCATCCAGTGACTCACGCAATAAACCGACCTATAGCTCTACAACAAGTTCTCAGAGCTCCATTTTGTCCTCCCCCACCCATGTCCCTATCAGGAACTATGGAGTGCTATCCCCTGATCAGAGCCCCACAAGAGTACCGCTGTCTTCTCATATACAGTTGCCATCTCCAGAGAGAGGTGCAACCAAAGGCAGGAGCCCCAGTCCATACAGTTCACTCACAAGAAATCAAAGCCCTACCAGTAGACCACAAGTAACTTCTCCCAGCAAATCCCCAATACGGGATCCCCATAATGTCACTAAGTATGGTCGTCCAACCTCACCAAAGATAGAAACCTCAGTGAGCAGTCAACCGGAACACTCAGGTGGTTTGTCTGGGACTGTGAACCCATTTCATGCATCCAGCTCAGCTAGGTTTGTCTCGGAAAAACCCCCTCCAGTACCCTCTGGACCATCCAAGGCCTCAGATCAATTCAGACCTTCTACCATTGGTCAAATTCCACAGTCATCTACTGGTCCTTCTGTATCACCTATGAAACCTACCTCTCTGAACTTGCGTGAGACTCTGTCTAGATCACCTAGTCCTGGAGCATCAGGAGGCATCAGCAATAATCAGACATTACCCTCTACTCAGCCACGCAGGAAGGAACCAGTAAAACTGCCAAGTCCTCCTACACGTCGGCAGACTGGGGTTTTAGGTTTGGTCAGCAGATTTGAGAAGAAAACTACCACAAGTACAGGCGGGAACAGTGGAAGCTCAGCCAGAAGTGGAGGTCCACAGAGCCATGTCCAGTCACCTGCACAAAGTGACACTGGATCAAGTCACTCATCTGCACACTCAAAAAGTTTCAGCCCCCCTGCTTACACATACTCTTCTCCTCTGTCCTCAAGATCCAGCTTGGAGGGTATGACATCCCCTGCAGGCAAATATAATTATCCCTCCCCACCCCAGCATTGGTATACTCCTTCAGTTCCTCGACCTGGCCTCGGATACAGACCATCATCACCACAAAGCCAAACACCCCAGTCCCTGTCAGCTGCCAGCACACCCAGCAGTGATACCAGATCTTCTGTGTACAGTGATACCCGATCAATGACTCATACTGATCCACGACACTTTGGGGACACAGGTATTCGCAGCCACTTCCAGTCTAGGGTGGAGGACAGCCCCCTTCATGGGCCCAAGAGCCCAGTAACCAGCAGTGTGTACGTGGCTCGTTGTGACTCATCCGATTCTCTCAGTGCCAATGAGAGCTCCTCATTGTTGCGTGATTCAGAGAAAAGCCCCTCCATGAGCTCTCTTTACTATGCTGATGAAGATGTCCCAGATGCTATATAATAGTATGGTCTAACCGTTTTTGTCTTGTCATTGGTATGAATATAATTATTGATATTATTGTTATATTCAAGTTACTGCTATGATTCATGTACAACTTCATATACATGTACAAGATTTAGTATAGTGAGAACTGGACTTTCCATATCTATCCCATTTAAAACCCTCTGCTCACATGATCACACTGAGGGAATGTATTTTGTCTTCTCGTCTGATATTTCCCATACAAATTACTCAATTCGTGCAGTTGATGAAGTTGATTTATTCCTAGACCAGTGTTTAATGTATTATTTATTAAGTTGTAGGGTCTTATTGTATCCAATGTGCACACTAAGTAAGCATCTTTTCAGTTTTGCATATTTTGACAAATTTCTCACCAATTGTTTAATTGTGTGGTGTAACTTAATAGTGTAGTCCAATGTAGATTTTGCTGCTTGACAATCATAAAAGTGACTGATGCTCCCTGCTTCTTTGAAAAGTGAACACTGGACATGATATATAACCGTTATAACTGTGACTGAATATGTTTGTCTTCTTCCAACTTTAAATGAGAAATGGTAGCTAGCCCTCATCTAGATGAAAGATAATGTTTCCTAAACGTGGATGTTGCTGCCTTGAACAGAGTAAGTCATCAAGACAGAGCGGGTTCAGTATTATTATACTTACCGGTACATGTATTCAAGAAATTATATGTTGAAGTGTTATCATGGTAACTTGTACCATTGCATTTCAGTAAAAACAATAATTCTAAAGGCCGGTACTCTTTCTATTCATAAGGTAAGAATGAACAAAAAAATGGATAAGTGGATTACATTTATACTGCATCAGTGTCAATGAGTTTCACTACTGTTAGGAGATATTCGATAATCACCTAGATTTTCTGACAGATGTTTGCAGTTCATGGAAAGCAGATGTTCGCAGCTTATGGAGTGATATGATCCTCAATTCTATCTCTTTGATGTAGCCCATTTAAAGATTCCATTGTGTATGCTATCTGGCTCCATGGCAAAGCATTTTTCTACGAAGTACATGTATCAATGTTAGGGGGCATATGTATTTTTTTGCAACCTGCAGGATTGCAGCAAACACTATACCTGATCAGATTGTAATTACTGCAGTGTGCTAAAAAAAGGCAGTCTCCATGTAGATCTATATGTTCCAGCGTAAAGCTAGCTGGATTCAGGGAAAAGCATTACATGAATTTTATCAAAATGGGATCTGTTTATTACTGCAGCTTGTAAGAAAGTAAGATTATGGCAAAGGGTGGAACAGACCAAGACTCAGAGGACAGTACCATGCCATAGAACAGATTAAGTTTATGTGTTAAGTTGCACAGAGTATATGTTGGTAGTAAGCTACTATTTGTAAGAAAAAACTTTGTAGTACATTCATCTATTATCTGCCCTCAATTTTATTAATAATTGTAATTATTTTTTTTTTTTTTTTACTCAAATGCATGCAATTTCATGTTGGATCTGATCTGCTTTAAGACTGATCAGAGAAGTCAGTAAGAGAGCAATAATGTAACATTTCTTTTTTTAGTGTTATAACATTATTATATCAAATCCAGCAAAGATATAATTCTGATTTTTTAAAAGTCATACATTTATCACTGATAGAAATGATCATTGTCCAATGCATGTACCATCTTTATATTCAGTCATCCTACAGTTGATCCTTTGCAGAGATCATAATTGGCGTGTGTTGGTGTAAATCAATGACTGATTATTTTGTAATTTTTGCTTTGCTGAACTCAAGTTTTAATATTTTATTTTATCGTACACATCCATGTATCCATTTAAGATGTAAAACAAAGTGCAATAATAATGTGATTTATATGTCACGTCAAGCAATAAGTGAGTGCAATAAAAACAGATGTCATTGATTTGTGTCAAATTACTCCAAGAATACAGTCACACTGTACTAGAATATTGGAATATAGATATATGACCTAAATGACAATTAATTGTCATAGGTTTTGAAGGTGCGTAGCATTGATACCGTCTAACAATGTTCTTTGCAAGGCTATGAGATCCATTCAAAAAGATAATGACTGAAGAATTTTCCTCTGATGAGATAACTCCTGTTGACGGCTTGTGTTGGGAACCATGCCAAATACTGTTTGCTCAGAAAATCATGGATTGACTTTAGGCACAATTAATAATATAAAAGATTTTCTAAAAAACTGTTGCTAATAGAATGCAAGGAATGCTATCATTAAATATACATACATGTATTCTTTATTATTGAACAATTAATAGCTTGCTTATTTGTTTCATTTTTTTTTTTCTCCCTTTTTCTTTAGTTTTGTGATGCATTTGAGGTAGAATTCAATGAAAGGAAAAAAGAAATCTAAGGATACGGGAAGATAAATGATTTAAAACATTTTTTTTGTTTACCAAGCGGGTCAATTCTCTCATGGAACGTGTTCTGTTTATTTGCTCTGTGATTTTTATCTTGACTTTTGTGGTACTAGACAACAGTTCTTGTTTGTCTCCCAAGTATTTTTGGTTTGAAATCTATAAGATGCCATTACTATTACATATATGTACTACTGTATATCTGTTGCTTTTTTCTGTTAGTTGAAACCTTATACCGGTTTTATTTAACAGCGCAGGTATTTTTAATAGGTAATTTTATACTTCATAAGCCAAGAGTATTGTTTGGCAGTGACAAGGTGTTGCAATTATTCATCTGTGGACCAAGAAAATCTGCTTCAAAAATGAAATTGAACATTTTATTATTTTTTTCAAATCCTGCAATATTAGTTGTTAATCCTTACAAGATGACTAGTGATATCTTTTCTGACAGTAAGAAAGATCATTATGCATTAAAGAAGTACATACCGTTGTTTTAGTCACTTAAGAAACTCCTGGACCCAAGATTTGTGCTGAAATCTGTTTAACTTGTGATATGAGCTGGTAGTTTGTGTTACTCATATTAATTATTATTATTGAATTGTTTTGTGATAAGGGTCTCAAGACCAACTAGGTTTCAGAAAAAAAAAAGAAAAAGATCAAAATATCAAAACATCAAAATAATACAACAATGTGCGGTAGTGATGATAATCAGTAAAATAAACTGTAGTTGGAAACTGTCAGTTGTTGACTCGAGTTTGGTTGTGGTGCGAAAAATATGTTTGGAGTGATCACAGGTGCCGTGTATAGTTATTAAAAAGAACCTCGTTGATTTTCCCCAACAGTACAAACAAAAAAGAAAAAAAAGATCCACTCTCATTTCTCACTATTACTTTTTTAAAAATGTTTTTGGGTACTTTGCCAAACACAACAGTTTTTTCAGTTACGACAAACTTATACAAAAATTGGATACAACTCAGCCTATAACAATGTTATGTACAGAAACCATGAAGTGTCTGAAGAAAATTGTGGAAAAAAAAAAAAAGGAAGTTCACAAAACATTCAAGCACTCAGAACGTTCAACTGAATATATATTCATATCATACTTCATAACATACTTCACAAATTTCACAGAGCACAAATTGAGAACAAAGTGAAACATTAGCTGATAAAGATGAAAAATAAGCAATGACAATATGATAAAGAGGAAAAAGAAAACACTGCATGACAAATAAAATATTTTGTAACTGAAGTTAAAAATGCATATTTGAATGTTTTTGTATTTTAAAATTGCACAGAACAACAAGTGGAAGAGAAAGAACCATCACTGCATTTGTTGATCTTTCTCATAAGTTTCCACTTATATCTCACTACAAGTGAGCCAGTTGAACTCTCTTCAAACAAATTACATATGGCTGAACTGTGGAAATTGCCATAACGTCCAAATTTCTTAGTTTTTCTGGTCTTGACTGACACTTGTAGTCCAGCCACTTAACCTGAATTCTGTGAAAGCACTAACCCTCAAGCTTGCCCAAAGATTGCAAGACTTTTTTTTCTTGTTTTTTTTTTAAATTAGTTATTATGTTAGAGCGAAATATATGCATTATCTTTCATAATGAATTCCACAGAATATTCTAGAGTTTATTCTATTGATAGGCACCCTTATGAATTTTGCCATTGAAAAAATTACCATCAAATTTTTGTACCACATTGAGGACCATATTTCAAACTCTGTTAAAAAAAGGTGACCAGTTAAAATTTATTGGGACTAGCTCACATTTGTCCTTACCAGTTTTTCTCTGGGCACCTATGCACTGGCCTGGGGAAGACACCTAGTGGTTTCACACTGGGGGGACTGAATAACACAGACATTTGATTTCAATCTATTTCCATCTAAAACAAAAGAAATTGTTTAGTTTATTCGAATTCAAGCAAATAAAATTATAAAAGAAATGGAAAAATTAGTTTAAAAAGAAATGATATGCTACCGCCAGAAATGCAATAGGAATACTGTATATCAATAAACACGATGATTATACCATAATACGTGGTGGTCTGAGGCCAGTGCTCGGCCATTTTTTGTCATTGTGACAACACAAAAAAATGACAAACAACATCCTAAATATATATGCAAACAATGAAGGGGAAATCTATTTTTGACAAAATAGAAGGGCACAACTGACTGAATAACATTTCATTCAAAGATCACTATTAACAGTTTATTTTTGTGATGTGGCTTATCTGTAGATGGGAAATACATGTGTACATATTAAACAACAGTAACTTGACAAACAGATGAGGAATCAGAGTGGTTGAGACATGTACATATCCTTGGTAAAGGTTGCATGAAAATTGCTGACTCATATATTTCATCAGAATCATATCAGTTATTTGATAAAAATTCTTTTTTGAGTTTATCAATTAAAATTATCTTATAATCTTATATTCACCTTTTCCATTTGGGGAAAACTCAGTACACTTTACTTTCCATGCATCTTCAATGAAGCAATTTCATCACACTCACAGTAAATGCTCCATAAGGAATGCAAGATATTGTGGCTTGATGGTTACTATTTGTTCTATGCCCCATAAATCTAAAATTCATCACCATAGTTTGGGTCTTTATGTCTTCAAATTTGAAAAAAAAACAACAACAAAAAGCAAGCAAAATAAAAACCTGTCCAAGAATTGTGTTGAATCGAGTTATTGTGATCAAATCATGACTATGACATGAAGCTGTCCTTGATAACAGAGACTGACAAACAGCAGAACCAATGACTGACTGTTATTGGATGATAAAAAAATGTGTAAAGAAAAAAATGTAGAGCAAAATATATACAATAATTTTATTATAAAGAACTGATATTTCTTCAGAATGCCAATTGACTATAAAGAGATATCTGTAAAAGTTTTTCTCAAGGTATAAACCTAAGTTCATGTTATCCATGGCTTGTCTACCAACGACCAACTAACTTCTAAAAACAACATATCGTCACCACTGTTTGCTGTGTAAATATAGACCAAAACTGGGCAAATCTGTTTTATCATGGGATATGTATGCATATGCTCTGTGTTATTTTAAAATTATTTTAACTAACAGAAATGCCCAAAAACCTTCATTTCTATATCCATATAAATCTTTTTAATTTTCTTATTTGCTGACTATGTAAATCACAGAAAAAGCATCCAAGCCTTTCTGAGAATCTGTGGGGGAATCTTCGTCCAAACACCCTTAAAGGCAAGTCTGAATGGTTTACTGTGCATTTTGGACACTACATATCGACATGACAGCGTGAGTTAACAATTCACAAGAATAGGATTTTCTTCATGAAATGATGTTCCAAATGCTGCAGATATGTGTAGATAGTGAAAGGACAATTCCACAGTACTTGGCCATACAATTGAAGTATTACCCCTAACATTATATACCACACAAACATACGACTCCATGAACATTTTTATCACCATTCTGTGACAACTATATCAATCAAGATTTTGTTACTTTTCTGGTCAGCAAATGACAGCAAACAATATATTATATGTTTTAGTTAAAAGGTCTAGCAGCTTCTAGTAGCTAAGTGCATCAGTCAATCTCATTCAACTTATTATTACACATAAATCATCCTCTTCATCCAAATCTTTAGCTTTGTTCAAGAGATTAAATAAGACTCTTGCATTCGAGTTCAGATGAATATGTATAAGGTTTCTTATCATCACTTTGACCAACTGCTCAATAGTTCAAGATGACAAAATACAAGACAGGATTCTAGTGTCACAGAAAGCACCTTCAACATGTTTTACATCTGACGAAGTTTTGCAAGTCTTTGTGATAACTCATCCTGTGGGACAAAGAAAAAGTAAAATTAGCAATCATAGTAAGAATACAACATAAAGGTAACATTAATGACAAGAAAAAGATGAACATTCATATTCTTTTTCACTGTCTTTATTTCAAAATCTTTCTGAAATTGCTCAATTAGAGCTATCTATTGTAGTAATCTAGCCAAAGCTAAACATTCTGTTCCTTTTCTCCGCTTTTAATATTTTAATTAGCAGATCTGATATAGGACTGAAAAAAATCTGATAAGACAAAAACAATAAAAGGACTTGATTAGAATGATGAAAAAAAAAAAAAAAAGACATGCTCTGCTAATATTTGTCATCACAATTGTGCATTTTGTGAAAGAAAGCAGCAAGGGTCATTTAACCTGTTAACTTCATAATGTTGAATTATACAGACTGGAATCAACCTATATATACATCAACAGTTATCAGAATTTGGATGTATCCTACTGACTAAAACAGTGAACTATTTTCTCTAAAATATTTTAAGTAGAAAAAAACAACAACAACAGCTATAAAATCATATCCTGAATCTGAGTCTGGGAATTATAAGATTCTATAGCTGACCAGATGTAGCAAAGCTTATGAAAGACAAGCATATTTAGTCAAATGGCCAATAAATCCCACTATTGTAAAATGAGGCACTGGCTTGGTAGCAAGTGCTAAGTTAGCATTCAAGCTGGTACTTAGAAAAAGAGAGCTGATGAAAGACTGAGATGCTAAGGGAAGGCTGCACCACCAAGGCATTTTTGTGTGTAGCAAAACTACATGTATTTCCTGATGTTCATGGTTTTAGTTGACCAGGACATCTGCTGCTATTGATTTACTGTTCCAAACACAAGACAAAAGCCAATGGCAGATTCACCTTGCAATTCTAGTCTTACTACTAGTGTACAATGTAATTTGCATCACTTTCAGAGAAGAGTAAGCCTGAAAACATACTGGTCCGTCTATCTGGCAAAAATCGGCAGCAAAGTCACGGATTGAAGTGGTGCAAGAAAGAAAATATAGACAAAACAGACAGTGTAATTATATCATCTTTGGCTGTTGCCGGTTGGCAGAGGTCAGTCGGATTGAAGTGCGGCATGTTCCACTTCTTTCGACTTCCCGGACAAACTTCGCTCACTTCCCTGCACATAATCTAAAAACAGCCCAGGAGGAGCGTAAAATCGCAAAAATTAAAACCCCTTTTTTTTCATCAAATGTTATTTTTGATAACAGATTTGAAATAAGTGGCCAAAAATTAGGGACGGGTATGAAGATTTTGCAACTTACTGCCTATAAAGTGATTCCTTAATTTCTTTCTAAAAATTCAACTTTGCCTGACAAACGTAGACCTAGGGGCTAGCAATACTCTCTCTCTTCCTCTCTCTCACACACATACAATTCATTTTTGAATTTTTGATCATCACTGCACAGCTGAGACATTAAATGATGATATTCACCATTTGTATTCTTTTGCTTTTATTTACTGGAAGTACTGACATCGAACGGCTTGGTAAATTTCTTCATCTCCATCACCACCATAAAGCCAAGCTTTTTTTTTACAGGCGCCATTGAGAAACAACAATCACGTGCTCACATTTAAAAATCCTGCTGAAAGGTGACTGACAAATTCACTATGTTTACGTTTTTTCCTCCAACAGCTGCCTACCTTTTGGTGGCTGCTAATTGGATGGACCAGTATGTTTTCAGCCTAAATCTGCTGCAAGTTTACATGTGGTCAAATGCGTCGCCATTATTTACTCCAGCTAAGCTACTAAAAGTGCATGAGCTGCATACTAGCTCACCTTATGTACCACATGTGTCTCCCTCCCTCCCCGCTATGAGGGAGAGGAGGTACAGAGGGAAAAAATTGTCAGTTTTCATGCAAATTTTGCCACTAAATGAACAATAATTGTGAATCCCACAAGTCTGTATGTGACAATGCTCACCCATTCAAATATTCCACAACACCATGATACTCACCTGTTCCTGAGATGCTTGTGTTGATGCTGTGGCCCCAATTGCTGATCCTTGTGCTGATGGTAAATCCATGTTCAATTCCAGTCTGTGAATCAATTTAAAATAAAGTGTGATTAAAGAATGCCATTAAATTATTACTACATCATTTCTCAGCTTTTTAAGGAAAAAAGTTCCAAAACATACTCTTTTGAGATACAATGAATTTTAACATCTAGACATTATTTACTATTCCATCACAGCTAGCACAACTACATGGGCTGCATTCCAGCTAATCTCATGTACCACATGTGTCTCAACGCACTAATTATTTCATAAACTGTATTTCGCATAATAAACTGTCCCATCTTTACTACCTGAATGCATATTTTTGGAAGTAAAGGCACACAATGCCTTTCACACATGCTGTCACAAAATCTTGAATGTGAGTGGATGTTAGTCGTGATGTTGTAAGTGGTAATCTGGCGGTGAATGCGGACGAGACGCACAGAGTAATGGAGAAATAAGAACAGGAGTCCTCAATGTTGAAATAATGCAGAATTTATTACAGGTGCTTGATAACAATACAAACTTCAGGGCAGCTGTCTAACTCCGATATACACAGCTTTCACTGCATTCCACTTCTCCTCTCTTGCTCTCCGGCTGAGCCTTTATACGTTAGCTCGAGCCGAATGTTCTCCCTGTAGAACTATGTTGAATGTACTGGCACTGGTACACGTGACATACTTCATGCACGTAAGGTCTAACTAAACCTGTTGGACCCTTCCCGAATCTCCCTGTGCTAACTACGACCTTCGCTGCACACCACACACTTGCATGGGCCCAGCACACAATTACGATCAGCTGAATATCGCTCACAACACACACTCGCGTGTACCTTGCATGCACAATCATGATTCGTTACAGATGCATATTCAGTACTTATGCAATATAGGCAATGCTACTTATATCTGCGACAATCTACCATGGCATTTTGTTTTCTAGACTACCAGCTAAAGAAACTTGTGCATGCTATAAGAGTGAAAGAGTAATTTTTTATTATTTATCTTTTTAAAATTTCCCATTTGAAATTTATTCCCACATTGTACAAAACTGCTATTCTACAGTCATGAAAATCCAACGACTTCCTTCCAGAGTTATTTGAAAGGCCCATGTTTTCAAAGTCATGCTGAAAGTATTTTGATTCCATTCATGAATCCAAACGTGTTTCTGCTGTCCTTAGAATGGTCAGTGTGAGTCTCTGCTACACATATGCAGTGGCGGTGTATGTAAGGATTTACAATTTAAAGCTTAAGGGGGGGAGGGAGGGGGGGGGGGGGGGACCGAAATTTGGATTTTGCTAAAAAAAATGTGATTTTGGGTTTTTCTTTTCTCTTCAAAACCCTTCCTTTTCTGC
>JBCEWB010000015.1:3197014-3213747 GCA_039654565.1 Peronia peronii | reverse complement strand
GGAGTCTCTATAGTCAAAACAAACACCATGAGGTTTAAGCAGTGGCGCAGGCGATGCAGATTGACAAGCCGGCAAGATGCGCCGCAGGGCGTTGCAGCCCTTAGGCTGGGTCGCAGTTCTAGAGTTAACAAACTGGTAAACTAAAGAGCTGAAGCTCGTACATTACAAATATTAGGAAGATCAACAGTTCCAAGACCATGAAAGCAATGGATGTAGATGCAAGAAGTCAATGATTACAGAAATCTTTCGGAAAGAATGTGAAAATTATCTTTACTGTCCAGTTAATGAATTATTGTGTATTACTTCATCCTTCCCACTTGATAAAAAAACAAATAAAACAATGTAACAAAACAAAAATCTGTCCTCACCCAGTCCCTTATGATTTTTTTCAGTTTTCAGTCTGAACTATAGTCATTTCCAACACAACTTTAATCCTTTTTGAATATGAACTGTATTTTTCTAAACACAAAAATGGGTGTGTATAAACATCTCAACCTATTTATTAAAAAAATCTAAAAGGAATTTTGACAGAAATTTTATACAGATCTTACTGGTCTATCAGTACAAATCATAATAATATATTTCTACCCAGTAAGATAATATGGAAGGGCCTATTTTGAAGTGGTGACAAACACTATTTTACTAAATGATAAAACTTTAAGAACTAGACCCATTCACTTGGAATGGAACCACAACATTTTCATTCATTTTAGTCCACTTAGTTCTGAACATGAAATCTGAGAAATATCTAAATCACACTATAAACTTACTAGATCTAGATCTAAATTCATTACGATTTAATTTAATACAAATTTTTGAAGCAGAAAAAAGTTTCATCAATGGGAAATCGTTGTGCTCAGCCCTGTTACTTCCCTTTACCAGACACAAGAGGAAAGTGTAAAGAGGAAAAAAAATCACTTCTGCGTTTTTCATTTGAGACATACATCATGAAAAATTCCAAAAAAATTATGATGTAAACAGAATGTTTTCTTCTTATTGTTATAATTTTATCAATTTTTTTTTTTTTAAAATCACTCTTGCGAATGACAATGGTGTAAAGGGATTTCTTCCTCTTTACAATGTTTGTTATAGACCTCTTTGGCTGGGAAAGGGAAGTAATTCAGCTGCTCAAAATGTCTCCCCTTACATGAGTCCCTCTTTCGGGAGAGGCAGATAATCTGCGAAACGATCTCCCATTACAGGGCTTTAAAATCTAGAAATATATAGATCTAGATTGGAGCTCAGACTGAGATAACCTCCACCAGGAGGTTGAAAAAAAATGAAAGGCGTCTAGAACGTAACGTAGCTGAGATCTCTAGTTCTAGTTACTTTGTTATCCCAAGTTCTTACTATTTACAAAAATATACAATCCACTCATTGACAGACAAAGATCAATGGAAAATTCTTATTGTTTAGATCTAGATCTAGTCTACAATTACCTAAATGATCATTTAACATAATAATCATATGAGTTTTACCATGTCATTTGTTATCAAATTTCACATGATATAGACCTATTATAAGTAAAATTATATAATTACATTATCTTACAATAAGTGACCTAGCTTCTGCGAAATAAACAGTGACCATTCCTTCAAAATGTTAAATCTATTCAAACTTAATTTAAATCTCCAAAAATCTAAGGCCTAAAGGCTAAATAGGAATCTCTAGATTCCAGAATCTAGACTAGATCTAGATAGATCTGGTATAGATTCTACTCTAGATCTAGACAGAGTCATGAGTCAGGTCAACTTAGGATCTGGGCACTAACCGTCTCACAGCGGCCCCTTAAGCGACCTGGCAAATATCGATTACTGTAAAATGAATAGTACCTATATCGATACTGCGATTATTGCCTCGGCGATATGTACAGCCAAGGGTCCCAGCAGGTTAGGGCCAGGCCTGGGTTGGTCTAGTTCATTTTACAGTAATCGATATGTGCCAGGTCGCCTAAGGGACCGCGGTGAGACGGTAGTGCCAAATTTTCTGTCCTAGAGCTCTAAATGTAGATTAAATCTAGATCTAGACTCTTGATTATTTTTGTGATGCCATCTTTCCTAGACCTAGACTAGATCTAAAAATCTAGATCTAGATCTTGACTAGATCCAGTCTAGATTCTAGTCTAGATCTAGAATCTAGTAGATATATATAGATCTAGACCACTAAACATAAGGAGTTCCCCTAAATAGAGTTTAGATCTCTAGACCAAACTATGGATCAGTATAGATAGGTGATAGGATCAGATCAAATCTTGATCTATCTAAATCTAAACAGAGACTACAGTTACACTGAGTGACTGACTCATGCTCGGGCATCAACGCAACGACAGAAACAATGGACTTAGATAGATCTAGACTAGATCTAGTCTAGATCTAGATTCGAGATAATCTCCACCAGGAGGTTGAAAGACGTATATAGAACGTAGACCTACATCTAGATATCTAGTCTAGATCTAGATCTAGAATGTCTAAACTAGATCTATAAAATAAATACAGACTAGATCTATCGAGAGGACTGGATCTAGATGTAAATAATGCTCTGCGTGGTCACTGATCAGTTTCTTTTTTCACTTACCAGTACTGTAATTTAAAACCCTTGTCTTATCCAAATTTCATGGACAACTATGTGTGATAGCCTTATTTTTTTAAAGAATAGATACTCCATTGCCGGTGACAGTGACATTTCGAGTCTCTGCCTTTGCCGCCATGTTTGATTCTGAGCAGGCATCCAATGTTTTCATGTTTTGAGTTCACGCAAGTGTCTATCGTCCTGGAACCAGTACCGCGATATTTATAATTTCTGCGCCTGTATTTTCTTACCGAATTAACTAGTTTTCTTTTATTTTGGCTGTTGATCCTCTTAATTAGCGGGAATGGAATGATTAAGCTTGTTTTGAGATATAGTGGTGCACACTAACATAACATGTTCTACCCTCCCCTCTCCCCCCTCTAAAAAAAATCCCAACAAATTAGAACAATAAAATATTTCTGACAGATTTAGCAAAGAACGTCAGCAGATGTGACTCATTATATCAACATTACACTCTTTTCATGCCTTCATATTATTACCAACATAATAAATAAGGCAACACACAAATATATATTCTTTTCCTGTAAAATTATTGAATTGCCATGGGCAAGGCAAAGAAGCATGATTTACTCCTCTGATGGAATTTGTAATTATTGAGTTATGAAAGTATAAAACAGAGTACATACAATAGAACAAAACAGCATGTGTATTTTGACTAACAGTAAGTAAGAGTTTAGGTCCCTAGGGCGAATACTGAAGAAGGGATGAAAGACTCTCATCTCTAATGTTCCCCATCCTCCAGAGAAGCGCTCTCATGATGCATATTTTAATGCTATATCCCTAACCATCAGTACATCTAATTATTAGCCCTATTTAGTGTGTCATTTCATTGAGAGTTCAATGCAATCGTCATTTTTTTGTTGTTGCATTACTAGTCTATTCTTTCTGGATCTAGTGGACTTTTGATATTATGTTCATGCTGAATGTGTGCGTATTTAGGGCAAGGTTGGGTCTAGCAGGATGCAGAAAGATGCTCCAACAATACACATGTAGGCAGAAATCAAGTGTGGGGGAAAAACAACAGTTCCATAGAGACTTGAGTAGTGTGTGACAAATGCACCCAATGTATATGATGTCATGACCTTTTCCAACCAAAACAATGAAAATTTTCAGAAGCCAGGGAATTGAGGGAAAAAAATTATGACAAAATACTATAAACATTTTTACATGTAGCATTCTATATTTTCACTGTGGATAAATTTGATTTCAAGGTTGTGTTCCCCCTTCAAAATCTCAATTTACATAATACAAGTATTGACTAGAAAGGCCTGTTTGGACATGATATATGTTGAAATGCCTTACTGAACAAAAACATTGAAGATAAAAGTTTTAAAATATTAAACAAAAACTTATATTGGAGTGCCAGTATAAATGTCTTTGCATAATATGTGAACAGGTTCTAGAGCCTGCTATATCAATAGGCAAAGTTAGAGAAGAAATTAAACAGCTGTAATTCATGAAAAAAAATATTATTTTTATTTCATAGCAAATCACACAGGAAAATTGATAATGGTGACACAGTTTGCGATAATGACAAAAGAAATTGAGTAATTAAGAAATATACACTCATCACTAAAGCATATCCAATTTCATCAAGGCAAAATGGATGTTGGAATGTCTAGTTAAGTATGTAACATGAGAAGATGACAACAACATCAAATATAAACAAATTTAAATACATTTCAACTGAAGATTAAATTGGATTGCTATCAGATGTGGTCATCTCTCACAATGGAATGGAAATCATAGAAGAAATACATCAAAATGTACGTGTTGGATTCCCTGTTTAAGGATACTGAATTAAAAGTTTCCTAAATGATATCTAAGTGCAAGTTTCACTGCTTTGAGGCAGCAGATACAATGTTCAAACACCTACAGGTGAAACACAAGAAACAACTGTATATTGGTAAGGGTTCATAAAACTATAACACAAAGTGTGACATTCCTGGCATCAGCAAAAACTAAAAACATGATCCATCAGTATAATTAGAACAGCAGTTCAGTGGAGGACTATTTCCAGGACATTACTTTTTTTTTTTTGAAAGCATTAATATACTTGGTCAGATTTATAGCATCCTTTTTAAACTTTATGAAACTTCAGAATAACCATTGTTGATTTTGTTAGATAATTTAGATTTTATTAACTAAATTAGTCATCATTACAGTGCAAAAGATATTACAATTATCTTGTTTGGATTATAAAATTCATTGTTGTAATAACTAATATATAAATCCTATTAAAACAACTGTGGATGTGTAAGGTTCTCAGTTTTTTCATAATGAAGATAAGAATCTGTTGGGATATTTTAAGATCTCATCAATCAGCCTAAAATCCATCTGTCCAGAACCAACCAGGTGAAATTTTTTTGTGGTCTTGGTTGATGCACCTGTCAAGTCCACTAACAATAATAGAGCAGTTGTCAAAGGAAAAACACAAGTGCTTGAAATAACACATCAATAAATTTAAAAAAAACAGCATGACAGAGATCTTTAGCTTCTAGGTGAAGTATGAAGGTCTAAAGTCCCACCTTTTCATGAAAATGGAATTATGGTTGAGCATGGGCAACTTGAACTGATAGAGAATTGAACATTGTTTGAGGAATTCGTAATTCCAATTATTTGTAAATTGTCACAATAGATGGAAAAAACAAAAAAAACATGGCATTATCAATTCTTCTGCAGTACATAATTTCTTGATATGGACCGTACCAATCAGAATTTCCCTCCTGTGATTTTTGTATAAAAAACAAACAAAACAAAAGTTGTTTTTTTGCTTCTTGCTAGTCAGACTTATTTGTGCAACAGGCCTACAGGGAGCTAACATTCAGGCATAGAAAAGGTAAGTGGGTGAAGAACACGGATGACCGTGCAAGACCACAATAGAAATTGGCCTGACGAGATTTTTCCCAACACCATCCTTCCCTTGTTAGCAACCTCCACTGTATTTCTCACCTTAACCCTCGCTCCCCTCCCCCTCCCCCACCTCCATTTATTCCTCTTGCTTATTGTCGGTGATATTAGTGTTTTGAGGGCGCAGGTTGTGAGAAAATAAGGAAAGATTTTGTGTCATATTCAAGCCTGCGCAACACAAATAAGAGGAGGAAAAAGACAAAGATAATAATCTTGCAAATCAAAAGGCTAGTCAAGTAGCCAGGTGTGAACAGTTCGCTGGGTCCACTTCTACTAACAAATTGAGGTTCTGTGCTGAACAGTCACTATGATGTACATCCTTTACACACCCTGCCTTGATAGGTAGTGATGACTGTTCTCATCCTTCCTTCAAACCGAGGTTTCACACTTACGATCTCATCCATACTGAACCCTTTAAGTGGTTAGCAAATGAATCTTAAGCTTGTTTCAGAGACAGACAAAGAAATTAAATTTGAGAAACAGGTGGATATCTTTTATTGCTTGTGGCTAACCTATCACCATGCAATGACAGGTTTAACAAATCTGTGTTTTAGTTCAAGTAACTTGATACAGAGATGTATGGATTATAAATTAAATCGGGACACAGAGCTCTGTTCAAGGAATTCACTGAGTTATTATGTGTTGGAGTTATTTGTGCTCAAATAAATTATTTTGTTGGCATCACCTTTTAAAAGTAATTGTTAAACTTTGGTTATTTTGTCTCTATTGACACTATGAATTTACGACAAGACAGATCACAAAAGAAAAACATAATTCTATTAACACTCTAGATGAACTGAGTCTGACTTAAACTGTAGATGATCTAACTATCCATGAGATCAAGCAAATCAGAGTCATCTCCACCTGCCCCTTTATCTTCGACTGTCATTTCTCCCATTATTTTAGTAAGTTCTGAGCTTTTGGTCTTCTTGGAGGCATCTATATTCACCACTTTTGATTCAGCTGTTTCAATTGGTTGAATGGATGCAGCTGCCTCTCTGTATGGAGATAAAAAAAAAAAGACATAACAATAAAGCGTGTTTCTCTGTATTGAAGTAACATTATCACATGTTAACAATATCACATTGCACAAACAGATCAATTCTAACACTTCAAAATCATCTCTATAGTGGCACAAATGTTATAGAAATACAGGCAAAACAAATACAAAACTTTGTTTACATAACAAGAAATTATTACTTTAAAAAATTATTTAAAAAACATTGTCCTTGACCTTTTCTCACATTCTGATGAAAGAGCTCCTTCATGGATTTATTTTTAAAAAAATAAAAATACAGTCAAGCATGAAAAAGTCTAATTTCTCGGGAATTGAAAAATATGTTTGAGATTTTTGTATTTTGAGATTTCTGTGAATAGAGGGAATTAAGGAATAGATGGGCTGCTAAAGGGATATGACCATGATGACACTCATGTGGTCCGATCTTAATAGTATTATAGGAATTAGCATCCCTCAATTCATCTACATGACATCATCTATTGTCTTTTGAACAGCGCACTATCACCCTGCCACATCTTTTGCCTGCATCGTGTCATGTGGGCTATGGTTATTCCTTACAACAAGGACAGCGTGTGTAGCATAGTCCATCATCCGTTCAATTACCACACCACCCAATCCTGGTGATTCATCTTCAATGAGACTTAAAGTTAGATCTGCAGTATACGCTGCCTACCCTACCACTCCTGCATGCCTTTCCCTTATCTCTAACAGCTTGGAGCGAGTGAGGCCTGACAAAAAAATGGGCCTAATTCTGCAGATATTCTGCTGCTTTGAGATCCAGTAGTTGATGATAAAATCGTTTGTGAAATGCATGTTGAGAGTTCAAGAATGAGTGTTGATAATACAAAGAAAATGTAGGAATTTAAACGGGGCTGATAACGGCGTTAAAAATTTCCGTGAATTCGAGATAAGCATGTTAGAATTTTCTGTGCTCGACTATATTCATATTCTTGCATTTGGATACTCTGTATCAATGAGGCAGTATCTCAAAATCTACTTTTTACCTTTAAGTAGCAGAATGAAGTTATAGGAAAAGAACAGAAATATTGCAACACAATGCTTAGAATTTAGTACACTCACTCTTCTTCTCTGTCATTCTGGAATAGATTAAGTCTGAACTCATTCTTGGTGATGTTGGCTCCAATGAGCTGAGATAACAAATCCAAATGAGCTTTAGCAAGCGGATCCGGATTGTTGGTGTCCTGAAACAAAATGATAAAAAAAACACTTGTATGACAAACAGAAAAACAGGAATAAGGCAACATACAATAAAAACAACATTATCAGACTCATGTACATTATGTACTATTCCTTTCCACTCACACCCAAAATGCATGAACTTGATCAATCATTTCTTGCTGCTGCAAATTGTAACAGTGTTTCATTCAAATACAAAAAATGTTCCAGTGTAAACAATTCATCATATCCTTCAAATGTCCCCTCAGTTCATTTTATTTCACACAAAACTGCACTCAAGATAAGGAAAGACAGATCTGTATATATTAGGGATAAATTGTTCACTTATAATAGGAACATCTTCATTATTTCATTCATATAACAAGAAACAAGAGTTGAAATGTTGGTAACAATCCCCACATGACAAAAAGGAAAACCCTTAACCTCTCTACATGATAATGGGATGAAACAGTAAGATAATTTATTGACCGATTTGCCCGTTTGTAATGCAGTTAAGTTAATGATTCACTTTTCTGTTGTACAAGGGTTGTTATCTATTCATCCCTTTGTTGTACAGCTGATGAATATCTAGAGGGCTTCATATATATGTGATACAGAAATAAACCATTAATGGTAATTGAATTATAATATTTAACTTATATGAAGACTACCGGGAAGAACAAAAGATGTCTGGTTTTTAATATTATCGAGGTTACAGTCAATGGCATTAGTGCAGAGTCTTAAGGAGGGGGTGGGAGTGAGGGGGGGGAGGGGGGGGGATGTGCAGGTCATGGCACTGAGATTTTGGGATCAAAATATCCAAATCATTTTTTTTTTTTTTTCATTTTTTAGACACTTTGATCTCTTCTGATATGGGAAAAATAGCAGTTGAGGCCTGAAACATCTGCCTTATGCTCCAAAATGGCACTAGTATGAAACTATGGAGAGGATATAAAAATTCACTTTTGATTTTCTCAAAATGTATGTTTTTTTTTTTTCACATTTGTCCCTGAGGCTTTTTTATTTCTGAACTCACTTCATAATTTGATTACATATTCTCTGTAGCATATGTTTCAATAACATGCTCCCATTTTCTAAATTTTATTCATCTTTTTGAAGGAAAATTGGATATTTGGAGGAAAACTGAGAAATATACAGATACGTCAGCCCACATACTTAAAAAATTTATGACGAACATTGATATAACCAAAAAAACAACAAATGCATATTATTTTTTACATAGAGCTAATTTCATTACTGTGCCAAATTCCGAACAATTTTATAGAATATTCTAGGTGCACTAGGCTTTTGAAAATAGCTAGTTTTCAAGATGCCAAAATCCAAGATGGCCACATTGTCATGGCAACCAGACACAAAACAATTTTTTTTTCCACATTTTTCCTCTAATTTGGACATGCTGAATCCAAATTTGAAACTTGAAAAGACTTTAGTTCAAGGACTAAAGAACCCACTCTCACAACTCGTACATCCCCCCTCCCTCCCCCTAACCCCACCAACAAAAATCAGAAGGAACTGCCCCATTGTCCAAAACAATAATGTGACTCAATCATTTCAACAAACTAAAAGCAGAGAAGTCTTGAAAACTAAGGTTCAGGTTTCTCTCATGTATAAAAAGTGAACATATCTATTATGTGTTTTTTTTTCATCCTTGCTCTTTATGTGGATTTTTTTTATGAAGTTTCATCATGAATTGGGAGAATAAATGTATTGCCTCTACAATGAATGAAATATTTTATGCAGTGGGAGGTGGAAAATGCAACAATCATTCACAAAAACACTATTTGACATCATTTACTCTGGTTACTATGTAACATTAATTTAATGCCATAAATAATTAAATTGTCCTATTGTGTTTACTGAGATTGTTTACCAGGATCAATGGTTAAATCATGACTGTATCATAAGCACATACCATATCACTTCCTTGCATGACAGATTTTGATGTACCTGAGCCACTGGTTTCTACTTGTCGTGAGGCAGAATACCTGTGTATGAATATTAAGTAAAAAATCATAATTGAGCACATCTCACTCCCAACTCATCATGTTCATAGGAAATTATACAGAGGTTTTAATAGTATGAGAGAAAACAGGACATTTTTCACAATTATCATGAAACACAAATATAATTTAGCCATGTTCCAAATAAATTTCAAAAGGCATATAAATTATTAGAATTTATATGCATTGCATTGTAAGCACATGCATTCTAAATCTTTCAAAATGTTGTTCATATAACTGAAATAAAATTTTGCAGTCTTGTGCTGAGCCTCAGTGATACCGTCAGTCTCAATCAGTGCTAACCCCCATGTGCATTCAATCCCTCCCACTGTGAGCAAGCCAACTGGCACCCATCCTGTACCTTCCTACAGAAAATCACAAGTGCTGATTGCTATCCAATGTTAGAAACTGTTATATGAACAAAGAGATTATTATGTCTATTTTGGGCTAGATCATCTGCCAATTATCAGAGTGCCAAATGTATATCAAGAGATTCTACATATAGATATGAAACATTGATCAATGATCAGAACAATGAATCAAAAGGGGAAAAGGGGATAGTTAATGGGGAGCTGATCAGTGGACATTTCACATATGTCCTCTCGCACGCACACAAGAGACCATTTTTTGGATGCACCTCATAATGCTGTAGCAATGAAGTGGTTAAAAGACATGTTAAAGGTTCTAAAATCCTTGAATTAAGTCTCATGAAACCAAGCATATAGCTAGAGCTGAGTCAGCTGCATTGACAATATAAGAATATACATGTTCAAATCATACAAAAAGCTTGTTGCTAACATGTCAGATGTATGTTATTGATTCTACTTACATGTTTGTCCCAAGCTTGGTAATTCTATCTCCTCTAACATCCAAAGATCCTTCTCTAGTCACAGCTGTATAACTAGCCCCAGGCTGGAAACCAATATTTCTTGACTTTCCAGATTCATCAAAAGATCTAAACATTGATACCAAAAAAAAAGCAGTATTAGCAACAACTGATTGAAAATAAGTTAAAATATGATTATGAATGCTAAACTTCACATGTGCTTCAATTACAAATGAATTACTTGAAAATCACAATTGAAATGATGAAAGTAATCCAAGTACAGTGGTCTCCACCTAAGAACCTGGTTGCTGGGAGACAAAAAAAGCTGGCTCTTAGGTGGATGGGTTCTTAGGTGGATTGAAAAGTTATGCAACTTGTTTGACCACAGATTGTCTTCACTATGATTAACTGATTGTTACTGTTAGTTAAAGATTTATCTACACGAGTAAGTACAGCCCAGAGTGCAAACCACAAGTGAGTCTTCACATAACGGTATCATTGTTGAATGAAAACATGATATTGCTATGCTACCCAACAGATAATCGCACAAGTGACTCAAGTGTTCACAGACCAACTGAAATAACAAAACAACTGACCAGTCAGGAGGCTAAACTTACTCCTCTTTATCCACAGAGCCAATCATGGATGCTGTCCCACATGTTGTCACACACAAAAAAAAATGCTTATAAGTTAGTTCACAATATAGCCTGATTAGGCAGTCATATATCAACCATCACTTCCATTCTACCTGTTCTCCCCACCCCCGCCCCCATTGTTCTGCACATCTAGTACTGTGCGTTTTCTCAAGAGGACAATACGACATGAAATTACACCATGAGCACTCGCGTGTCTTAAGCAGATTTTTTATTTGAGAGCAGTTTCTTAGAGGGGTAAATTATAGAGAAAAAAATTCCGTTCTGCAGCAGAGGCGGGTTCTTAGGTGGACCGGGCTCCTAGGCGGTGGGTTCTTAGGTGGAGACCACTGTACATGACACTACGAACAACTAAATAACAATAATAAACAGTGATAATTATCCTTATTTATCACTATCACTGTCGCTGTTAGAGGTAGGCACTTTCTCATGAAGGTCCAGATCTTTAGGTTGCAAGAAATCAAGTTGAGACTGTTTTTACCTCAATAAAAAACAAAAACTTTGGAACTGAAAGAAACAGAAGAACTGTAAGACAAATTTGACGGTGCAAGTTATTTCTGCAGCTACAAAATTCAGTCAAAATAAATAAGCCCTTTAAAATTTTGTTGTCTTTGGTATACTTTTGACATAAAATATACAATATCAAACAAGAATCACTTTTATGTGTACTCTACTACACAGGATCAGTAGATAGTAAAATATACCTAGAGGAAGTGAAACAAATTTTGAAACATAAACCTGATCGTTCCTGGAGCCTCAACACCAAAGGGTAAAGTACCTCCTGTTTTCAAGACAAACCGTCCATTATTGTTCTGAACTTTATCCTTCAGGAAAATTGAAACCTTGGAGAACAAAATAAAAACACAAAGTACAGGTATCTGAGAGAACAAATCAAATCAATATGAAAGTGTTCACTGGAACTGCATGTAGCCTCTATAATCACTCCCCTCCCCCTCCCCAAAACATTATGGGGTACCTGTTTCTAACTATGGTAATTGATTTCTAGAATTGAAGAGTTGTTTCTGCTCGATTCTCAAGTGCATCTTTCCTACCCAGTTTCTAAATGTCTTTGTGCTCAATGACAGCATAATAATGTATAAATTAAAAACTGTAATAGATATTCTGGAAAAAAGATATAAAAATGTGAATATAAACACCTGTGTATTTTTAATGGATACATAATTTTAAATCTATGTGATTCATTGGATCTATGAGATGTGTTGAAATTTCATTTGAATCACTGTATCGCATTCAGCATTCACTAGGCTTAGATTCTACTCACTATCAGTGATGCTAAGTGTAAGCAACTAAGACAAGGCAACTAGATCTAGATTACAGATCCCGATCACACTTTCGGAAAAGACCTCATTGCTATTTATATTTTTTGTGGATTTCACTCATTATTGTATGATGTACATATGGGGTCTGTTAGGTATCAAATTCACTTGAATGTGAGTGGGACTGACTTCGTGTTCAACCTCCTTAAATACTCAGTCAATTTCACATAGAAACATTCTTATAACCTTGTCAAAGAAAAGGGACACCAGCAATAAAAATTCAAATTGAGATTTCAGTACCAGGTCTTATCCTGATTTACATGAATATTTTTTTTGTGGCTTTCCTTCATCCTGTGATATAAATCTAGGGCCTGTTGGATATCAAATTCACTTGACTGTGAATGGAAATAACTTCAACCTTCATTGACTGGTAAAGGTTTTAGAACTTTGTGATGAGATCAAACACTTGTTCACACAGTACGAATCAGACAAATAAGCTTTTAGAGGGCTATATTGGATTGTCACGGCTATATATGTAACCCTTATAAGCTCAGAGGGGGTGTCTGATTATTGAAGCGAAATGTAGCCCCAAGAAACTAAGGGTTATTTAGGTTACATGTAGCCTATACATGTGTAAGATTACAATGAAAATAATCATCAGAATCTGGTATTTCTCGTATATGTATAAATTCCAAACAGGCAATGACAAATCAGATTCTTGTTGCATAAAGCATACCTGACCACACTGGATAATCCCAAAAACATATAACTTTTTTCTCAGTTTAAACAAAACATGATTTTGCTGGATAAAATTGGGTTAAAATGCTGAACAGTAATCCTCTATCTACAACAGTACTAAACTGTTGATCCGTCTTATGATGACTATAAGCATGGAAGAAATCAAATGGAGACTATAAATTATAACAAAAGCAAAAGATATTGATAGTTATGAAGCAGCCCTTCTATGTATAAGATATTTGGCTGTGTTACATTTATTAAATATAGCTATTGTCACCGGCATATACGGATAGAAACCAAAAAAGTAAGAGAGAGACAAAATAGAAATAATTAAGTGCTTACCCTAATATGCATATCTTGAAAAAAGTTGAGCAACGTCTGTCGAATCAGTTGGAATTCACCATGAGAAAGGGATGCGTAAGTCTGGTGGGAAAAAAATAAAATAATGCACCATAAATTTGTTGCTGCTTTAACCAGATCTTATGAAAATCTGTCACAAAAAATGTTTGTTGTATGTTTTCATATAGATCATAACAATAAAATGTCACTAAAAAATTTGGATTTTCTGTGACAAAGAAGGTTCTGCATACATGTCACGTTAATAACATTTGGGGAGCGGGGAAACAGGTGAAGCATCAGGCTACCTCAATGACCATCTTGTAGACATGTTCCACTTGTGGTCGTACACTTGCACTGTCTTCAACATAAGATCTCATGGTATCCATATGATTGAGGGTTATCAGAAGGATATCTTTCGGGCGTAGCGCCAGGGAAACTTGATATTTGAAGGCCATTGTCATCAAGTCATAAAGCTGCAAAGAGTGACAAAAGGTAAACCTAATGTAAAGCTCAGGTAATAACAATGAAGAGATCTCATTGGCATACGAATTCTAATAGGAAGTCTGTGGATTATGATCTGAAGTCAAGGATAATCAAGTTTTCAAATTTTTTTACCTTTCTAATCTATACACTAGTCACAAATGTTATAATAAATTCTACTTACTAAAATTTCAGTTGGCAATGCCATTGCCTACATTCCTTTACAAGGTATAATTCAAAGTATTATAACTGTCAACCAACATTATATGTACCAAAGGTCAATAAAGAAAAATAAACTGTGATTAGTGACATGTTGATTCCAGTTATTGTTGTACATACATGTATTTTCCTGAAACATCGAAATAACTTTGTTCCAGCGTAATGTTAAAAAAGTTCACTTCTCTGAAGTTTATTTGTTTTTGCCTTCAGTCACAGAACGATAGACCATTGAAATAAAAAATGAAACTCTTTGCTCCCTACCTTGTCCATGCTAGCAGCATTCAGCCTCATGATTGACGCATGAGCCAGTCTGTCAAAAACTGTTCGCATGGCTTTCTTTGAATACAGTGTCTGAGGCTTGAAAAGTTCCTCCATAAATCGCTTGTTAAACATTGTGGCCACAATGTCATTCAGTACTGAAATTTAAAAAAAGAAAAAAGAATTAATAGTTTTGACAGTACTGAATGGCAATTTTCAGCGCATGATGAAAAAAACTGAAGTTCTCTCTCATGAAAACTGAAATAAAAGAAATGAAAAAAAACAAAGATATTTAACAATATTTAATAACATACTTTCTACAAGCAATGATACAATGAGGATTTGGGATTTTTCAAGCAGAGATTCGATTAAAGTTGTTTCTTTCAAGATTGTAGTAAGTTTGAAAGTATGTTGCAGCAATTTCCATGTGAAATACTAAAATGCTTTCCAAAAATTTGGAGGAACTGTTGAAATTAAAGCTGGTCCAATAAAATGAAATGTGCAGATACCCATTAGAATACTTTGATATAGGTTTATTTGCAAAAACAATGCAATATATTCCATAAAAATGCCTTTAAAAAAATGATTTTCTTAATACATGTCATATTCAGACTGACACATATAGTCCTAAAACAACAAATTATATTGTCCTACACCAATTCTTTTTTGGTAAAATATCTTTGGGGGTGGGGAATATGGAGATTTCTTCATTTATTTCATCTCATACTGTCTGCAATCCTGAGGACAATACTCTCCCTTCAGTTTTCTTTCCAAATAAAATATCTGAAGTAATGGGATATATATGAAAGAGTGCAAAACAAACAGAAAACAACAACAACAACAATAAAAAACAAACAAACATACAAAATAGAAGAACTGTAAGAGCCGAAGAGTTGAGCAACACTCAACTTTTCACCTCCATACGATTTTCTAAATTGTTAACATGCATCATATATCCATTAGTGATAAAATGCTCTCCTTATTCTACTATCCGTGAATTGTCAGTCTAATCACAGTGCTGATACATATATTGGTGTTGATTTTGCAGATTTGTGATGAAAGAAGCAACTTTACATTAGAATTTAGACTACCTTTTTTGGCCTTCTCACTCGGAATACTCTGAGCTCGTAATCTTTGATCCAATATATACATCATTTCACCACCAAGATTTATGAATAAGAGAGGCAGCGTTTTAAGAGACATGCTGGCTGTTATAAATTATCTCTGTTACAGGTGGACGGAATGAAATTTGTTACGATGAGATGAGGGCCGCGAGCTCTATCACCGGAGCGCTTCCTTGACACCAATGACGCTTTCAATTTCCGGTGCTAAGACTCTTTTGTGAAAAAAGATAATGATGAACCACCATTCTTCGTTGACTGCTGTAGACTGCAGCCACACTGTTGTTACTGTCATCACTGTTGTGGTTCAGAGCATCGTTTGTGCAGAGGCCGAAACGCAAACCTTGGTCTAGATCTAGATCTAGATGTCGCTTTTAATATCACATTTTTAACAGGTGTTGGAGGTAATTAACTGGACCTGCTGTACAACACTGATATGTTATGATAAATAAGTTATGTATGAACACGCCAGGTGTGCTCAGAAATTCTAAATGCATATTCAAATACTATCGAGAAGAATGTCTCACATCTTACGCCTGCATCAGTACCAGCGTACATGTGTAGCTCAGGTAGGTTACCTCGTTTACAAACTTCAGATTCACAGACAATAGCTCATTCTACCAAATGCTCTAAACTCTGACTTATCTGCCTTCCCCATGAACTTACATCGTTAGAGAAACAAATAATTCTGAGATCCATGGTTGGTAACATTATTTTTCAATCCATGCCTCTATTCTAATCTGACTTAAGCATTAGTATCTTTCATAGTTACACCATTACTGATGTTTAAAAAGGATCACCAGAGCTGTTTTCAAGATAATATAGTTTGATTTAGATCTGGATTTTAATAAACTGATATTTTAGACACAAGTACATGTAAATAAAGAAAGACTATTTTATATGAAAAATGAATGACAAAAAAATACATATATATAAAAACCTGTAGAGGATTAACATTGAGTTATAGACCTGTAGCATAGTAAATTTCAAGATATTTTTTTTTTTAAATGTTGAACAAATCAGTATCGTGTGGAAAGATATTATGTTGATAAAAAAATGTATTACTTATTAGACATGAAACCGGTAGCCCAACTTCGTCACTCTATCT
>JBCEWB010000015.1:3166650-3192471 GCA_039654565.1 Peronia peronii | reverse complement strand
GTGATGGGTATATTAGGACATCTGTATCTAAATACTTTATGGAGTTGACATTATTCTTAATATGTTACAAAATATTTAATCACAATTTTGTGAGCTTCATCACTCCCAAGTTGACAGATCTTCTTTTGGTTAATAAATTTTAATGCCAAGGGTGTAAATTTTTTACCATCCACATACCAATACTTTTTGATGTTTTTATATTTGTTGTTTGTCTTTTGAAAAGAACAGAGGACTGCAGTCCATAGAGAATCATTGTTGCAACCTTAAAGATTTACATTGACAAATAAATATTTACACTATGAATTGTATTTTTGTTTTAGATATATTTTTGGCTGTTTAAATTAAGAAAAAAGAATTACACTGTCTTTTTTAGTAAGGCTTTAAAAATCTTAAATCGTCTTCTTTTCTGCATCAACATGAAGTAAATTAGCTAATAGTGAATATATATGATACTGAGGTGGCTGGCATTAGTGCACGTTTTATTCCATTATTATTTCTGCCTAGTGGTGCAGCCCAAAATCAGTGCAATGCCAAGCAAAATGGTAGCGGAACAAAAGGACTGTAACAAAATGTATTTATCTAAAACAGTGAACTGAATTGTTAGTTTTAATGTTTGTATGCTGGTATACAATTTCATTCAGGCATTTGTTGCAGAGTCATTACTGAGGGGAAACAATATGGCCCCTGTCTTGAAAAACAGAGCAACTTAACGCTTCAAATAAACATCCTGTGTTTCATCTCTACTGGGGTTTTACTGTATTTATAGTTCATTTGTTTTGTCTTTTTCAGGGGTACACAGATGAGCCTATTACCAAAATTTTATGCAACATCGAAGATGGACAAGTTGTCCAATTAGATAGGTATGGTCCCAAAATGACATTTTATGCTCTTGTGGATTTTTAGTTTTTAACTCAAGCACTTCTGGCTTTTGGCAGGAGAACTGTTTTCTTTCCAGGTTAATTAGAACTGAACAAGGTGCCAAATGAAGTTATGTTGTTTTATTACTATGTTGTGTGCTTCAACGTTCATTTGCTTCAAGGTTCATTATGTTGTCTCGTTAGTGTTTCATTTTCAAGGGCTAATTTTTGCATGGAAATTACGACTATGCCTTAAGAGAGCTATTTAGTCTCTACCCATGAGGTCTGTGACCTGCTGTATGAATACATGAATGGTCGTTGATGTGCTCACCTTCAGCTGCAATTAAAATTTTATTTCTGTGCACAACTGTAAATACTATTCCACTGGCTATGTTACCTGATTCAGTACTCAGTTAAATATAGAACCTAACGAAGTCATTTCTGATTGTCACTATATACTTGAAGGTCTATTTCACTTTTACCCCATACATCTGAATGATTAGAACCCCAGTAAAATCCTTTTGTCATAGGAAGGACAATTGAATGTGAGAATTAGACCATTCTGAAGTGAAAACGAACAACTAAATTTTGTTATACAGCTTGAAATGCTTGTGCCACTTCAAATACTTAGCCAGCAAGGAGCTCGTTGGAAAAAATCAGTTATGAGGGATGCGAAATGAAAAAAAGATTCATGACCAAAAAAAAAGAAGATTCGCTTCTGTTTTGATGTTCATGGTGTGAACACAAACATTGCAGTTACATATATCGAGTTGCCCTCTGAGGGATCTCTTTAGCAAAATTGGACCATGAGACATCCTGAATTTTTTATGTGAAATTGCCTCTACTCAAAATTAAACACCATTCAGGAACATTGTAAACCTGTAAACTTATGGCAAGCCACAGGGCAAACTGCATGTTTATCGATGTTTTCTTTTGAAAGCTGATGAATATCTTCTACATTGTGTAATAACCCATATTATATAATATGGCCTTATAATACATCTTTTGATATACCACCTTGTGAAGATCTTCTACATGTTTGGCCCAATGTAGCTATAATCACACTGATGTGCTACTAAATCAGACTCAAACTCGAATCTAAACACACACCTAAACCCAAGTAATAAGTTTAGAATTGTCTATAACCTGGATATAATCTGTCAGGGCATACTTTCTAGTTTCTATTTTTTATCTTTGGAAACGCGATTAAAGAAAATAGGACCTCACATAGCTTCAATATAATTATTTCATAATTCATATGCTACTTTTATTGATTGAAAAAACGTCATCCCTGTTTTTTGAAGATTTGCCAATATTTTGATTGGTGAAGCTCTTAAGACAGCATATTCAGTCTGAGGAGATCTTGAGATATATTTATGGGTTGCGGGAATGAAGTGGCCCAATGGATTTAACATTGATATCTGTCAGACGTAGAGCTCTCTTCTGAGGCAGTATTACAATAAATCTGTTTTTTATTTTAATCATGGCAAGCAGTTATTAATTCTCCAGTAGCTGAGGCTGAGAGTAAAATTGTCTAGACAGATGGGCTGAGATATATTTGACATGAGAGACATGTGCTACAGAGCAAGAGAAGATTGATGATAGAATAGAGGCCTGGCAATTTGTATAACGGGACATGCTTTGTTAATACCCAACCTGCTTCTCTCTTCAATCATTTCATTAGCTTTTCCCTCATTCTTTTTCATTATGTAGAAACAGCTTCATCAGGATGCAAGAGTGAAGAGATAATGATAGGCAAATAATCGTTATGAAGCAGATTTTCTTTCTTTGGCAACGAATGTTTTCATCTCATGCCAATGCACATCTCAGACAGCAGATAGTTAACCTCTGTGTACCAATACAGCAGCAGTGTTTAACTGCTGGGTTTTTTTTCCCTCCAAGCTTGTGCAGTCTGACCTGATATCATAGGCAATTTTTATTTATTCATTTAATTGAGGGTAGCAGTCGTTTTTTTTTTTTTTTTTTAAGAAAAGTCTGTTTAGATTCTGTTTATGTGTATGCTAAGTTGCAGTTTGTGTATAAGTGGATGATGATGAGGGGAAGAGTTGGGGAGGAAAAGGCAGGGAAGAGAGAGCAGGAACAGATCCTAAATGATTATGCTAAATGGGCTAGGATATTCCCTGTACCTCTTATTTTTTTTTTCTAACATTAACATAGCTGTTTGCTTGTTTAATGCTTTCTATTTGATAATGTCTGGTTATATTTTATGTGAAGGGAGATGGGATTATGCCACAGTGTATCTCTCAATACCCCCTTTCTCCTTTTTCTCCCCTCCCCCCAAACCGACCAAGTCAAAAAAAAACCAGCACTGTAAGTATATGGGATAAAAAAATGTGTGTCTTGTCTGTTCATTGATTTCATGGGAAGAACAATGAACTATCAAAATGTGTTGACTCCACCATGTATTTTTAATTCTACTCTGTGTGTTTTTTTGTGTTTTCTTGTTTCACAATCAGTTCACTCTTCATTTTGGGGAATTATAGACTGAAAACTTAGTGAAAACATTATGCTAGCACTTTCTGAAGGAGACATGTTTCCTTCCTGTCATGTCCATCCATCTCTTCTGGCAGAAGTGTTTTGCTGACAAGTGTTTCTCTTTTTTGGCCTTATCTCTTGGTGGTTTCAGCATGAACAGTAATATGCGCAAAACCTACTGGCACCAAGGACTAGAAAATATCCCTACATGATATTTACAAACATGTAGATTTGTGGCACAACAATGAAGAGTAAATGCCAATTTTTAATTTTATTTTTCAAGCTTCTGAGAAGTTAAAAGCCATGAATTCAATGAAATAAGTCAGTTTTTTTTTTAAACAAATAAATCAGTCAACGAGTTTTCATTCTCACTGTATCACTGGAGCTATCCAATGAATGCCATGGCGCACTGATATTTCCCCATATAGAAAAGCCATTTTTGTGTGACATTAGTCATGGCATTAATGAGGATGATCATTTTCATCAGCTCTGACTTTGTCATTTTTTGTTTTCATGTTAAGCCATCTGATGTTTTATTCCATAACTGGTTGTCTGAATTCATGTTTGTTCTATGTATTTATTTATTTACCACCATTTTTGCCGTGAATGCGTCAAGGACACATTGTAATCCCAAAAATGGCTGCTCTTAGGGGGAAATTAACTTGTCTGCTGTTTTATATCTCTCATACTGTCATGTTGGGTGAGGCATACAAGATGTACAACCTGCACAATAGACATTTTTTTTTTTTTTTATGGTTTTGCAATGCTTTCTGGGCTTTGTCATGGGATGTGCAATCATCATTTATTCGCTGAGCAAAATGTCGAGGGACCAGCGCCATGAAAGGTTGCCTGCTGTCATCATCTAATTCTGTATTAAATATCCATAAAAAGCAAAAGTGAATACATCAGCCTTTTCTGTGCATGTTGGAATGCCATGTTTTCCTGAACAAAACGTAATGATAATCACATTAAAAAAAATCAGAAAAGAGAATGAGTCTTTATTTGGTTCGAAAAAAATAACAGTTGTCCTGAACTGAATGTAGTATTAATGATATATCAAAAAAAATAAATCATCAGAGAGTCAAACCTCTATTTGGTTAAACAAAGGATCAATGCTGCATTCATTCATGGTTTGATGAGCAGGTATTTTACCTTGTAATGAAGCAAACAGACGTCCAGCAGAGACAGAGAATCTATGAGTGGATTGAAAGCTGACCAGAGAAATTTGTAATGTGGCATCCACCAGTCAATAAGCCATGAGACCCAGTAGGAGGTATCTAGAAGTGCACAAGCATATTGTGTGTAGGAACAGGTCAACCAGGTCAAATGAGTTGGATGTATGAGAGCATATCTCTGATAATATTTGTATGCCATGTTATGAGTTTTATATGTTTACCATTGCTCCTGTTTGTGTGACATATTACTCTATGTTTGTGGCTGTAAACCACTGGTTGTGTAATACATTTCGAGCCCTTTGGTGGTGAAACACTATATAAATGCCCTTGAATGTTAGTATTATTATTTTTATTATTATTACTCTCATTATTATTATTATTATTATTATTATTATTATTATTATTATTATTATGTGAAAGGAAGCTCTGTTGAGAAAATTGGATTATTCTGAACATGGAGTCACAGGAATAAACTTTGAGTTTGATTAACTTGACATAGAGAAGGAATCATTGCTCAGTAATATTCTCACCAAAGTAAAGTACGCCTACTTCCTTTCCCAAAGACACCAATGACGCTGCACATGAAAAAATTTACATTAGGCTCATTTTACATGGTCACATGATGGGTATTAAAGATATATGCTCATGTGTACAGCAGTGGTCACAGAAATGGATAAAATGATCATGTCATCTTCCAAATAACTCAGTCTTTTCCATTGTTTTATACAACTCTATGTCTCCTTTCCACATGCACAGAAAGTTCACATCTTGAATTCTGATAAATTCTGGTTTCCTATGACAGTGCAAGGGAGGGGATTGATTTTGTCCATCAAACATTGTTTTATAAATCTAAATATCTCCTTTCCATGTGCACAGAAAGTTCACACTGAACATATTACACAAGGAATCTTAAATAATTTCTCAATTTTCATGAGTCGACTCTACATTTAGACAGTGTCTTGTATTCTGTAATATATACATCATTTATTCAGGTTATGAAGATGTTATAGCCGTGATGATGGGATAAATATGTATCTTGTGAAAATATTGAAAGATTTACTTTAAAAATGCAAAAAGTGGCTCGTGGAATGCAGTTGTCTCTATAATGAGCTTTATTTATGTTCAAGAAATGATAGGTTAGACATAAATGATATATGACGAGGAGTATCTCCTATGTCCAGTTGTATCTTATTTGAAATATGTAAAGTATAATGAGCAAGTCTTAAAGCAAACAGGTCCCTCAACACTTCTAGCATTAAAGTGAGCAGTGATGTCATATGAGTATTTTATTTTGCTGTAATCAACAGATGGAACATCGAAGTTACAAGCAATGAGAGTGCAGAGGGTGACACAGCAACAGAAGATTTGTCAGCAGATACGCTTCCTTTGGAGGTATTCAACAATTATTTCAGTCTGGGGGCAGATGCACATGTGGCACTAGAGTTTCATGAATCCAGAGGTAAGTTCTGTACAGCATTCATCTATCCATTCACTCATCCATCATCCATAGATCCATCCATTCATCCATCCATCCTTTCATCCATCCATCCATCCATCATCCATCCAGCCATCCATCCACGGACTTCTAACCCCTAGTAAACCATATGTCCTTTACACACAATCTCTAGGGCCTCCTATCCTTTACTTTAATTTCAATTTCACACAGATCAATAATGGCTTCTTTATCTCAACCTCAGATTTATGCATCCAAGTATCCCTTGAACTTCTGTGGACGTTGCTCCACGTAGGTGTATTTTTAGGCATGTGAAAATGAAATGAGGGTTAATTCTATTCTGTTCATAAAGCCAGCTGTTTGGGGTATAACAGTATTATTTTCATACATATGCAAACAAATTAATTGCAAGCTCCAGACTTTTCTTTTTTTTATTTGAATCACACCTTCTATTTCATGGTCAGAATGATTAAAAACGTAAAGAAACAGATTGGCAATATTTTGAGATAACTTTGTCATTCAAACTTTCATCTGCAGAAAACTAAAGTTTCTTAACTAGAAATTGTCTTTATTACTTTTCAAATGCCCTCCTTTTTCTTTTAAATCAGTCAGAAGAGATAACTGTATCTCTGACTCATTGTGGATTTGCCCAGATCCTCATAGATCTGAGGAATTCTCTTGTGGATACAATAATGAACATGTGGAGTTAATATGAAAATGTTTTGCTTACTGCATTTGTGGAACTGGCTTTAAATTACCAGGTGATGCTAAAATTGTGAAATATTAATTGGTATTAAAAATACATCTGATTTGAAATCTATCATGGCATTTGTATCTCACCAGAGGCCAACCCTGAGAAGTTTAACAGCAGGTTTAGAAACAAAATGTTCTATGCAGGGGTAAGTCATCTATCAATAAATTAGACCACAGCTTATGCTTCAGATCAACTGTGACATTTAACCATTCTTCTATATTTCATTTTTTTATTGCACTTAGTTGCCATGTGTAAGTTGGAGAGTGGTCGTCTCTTGCTTACCTAAATAGATGATTGTATTATTGTTGAAAATCAGAAAGAAAAAAAAATCTCAAAGTTGCCATGATAGAAAACACCATAGAAAATAGGTCTGATATTTCTATAGGCTTCTTTGAATTCTGATCAATTCTTTTGTTTCACTTGACAGTTCAGGGAAAGGGATTTTGTCCATCAAACATGTCAGTAATGTTGATGTTATTTGTTAGCCTTTCAATCTTCAGGCAGGTGGTCATGTCATCATGTCAGTCTGTGACTTATGAATAAAGCTGGACTCATAAATTTTACAGCACATTTTTATAGAAGCTGTAGAATGAAAAAGGATTCATTTGTAAATATAGATTAAGAATGTTAAGTTGCCTTACATATTTTCTGTTGTTTAAACTTCTATTTAATCTTCAGTAATATTTTTATGTTATGCATTTCAGGCCGGGGGAAGGGATTTACTTAAAAGAAGCTGGAAGGGTTTTGCTGAACACATCAAATTGGAGGTGAGGATTTTTGTTGTCATGCTATTGTTCTGTGCCTCACATGACACAGTGTCATCTTATAAGACAGTCACATTGTCCATCCAATGCTAGGCTTTTTATTTCTTATGTTGTAACATACCTTTCTTTCCCATCCCTGATACATCACACCATACCACCTAGGTTTTAATGAATTCACCTGTACAACCACATCCTGTAGGCAGGTGCATGTAAACAGTAAACTTTCATTTATGATTTAGTAATCACATTTACTAACCAGGCCATACAACTGGCTCGGATGGTTCTCATTCATTTTCATACAATTCCTCAGTGTTCAAGCTCAGTTTTAGAGTTTAATTTCATATCTAAGATGTAATGATTGTGCATTGATGTGTCATATTTACTTTATTTCAGTGCGATGGGACTGATTTAACTCCCAAAATTCAAGACATGAAATTACATTGCCTTCTTATTCTGAACATTCCGAGGTAGGCTGTGTGAAAAATGAATGCACTCACCTACATCTTTTTCGTGCATGAAGTTATATTATCATTTCCATAAGATTTTGCTCAGCTAAAAATGTGAAATTGAACAGTGTTCATTGTCTTTGTTTGTTGCAACTAGTCTGAAGATGATGGAAAATGAAAGCAAGTTAGTGAAAATGTCTGATGTCAAAATTTTTCGTCTATAAAATTGTTGGTGTCAGTAGAAAGAGAAAAGTGTGGACATGCATTTCATTTTGGTGAAAAAAAATTTACTCATCTGTGCCAATATGTTTGTGTTCAAAGTTGCCTCATAAAAGGCTGTTGTCAGTGAAATCTGAATTTTTCTTTATCACTTTTGACATCTGATCATGTCCAGCAGTTGTGTTCAACAAATAGTAGGCCTATTGAATTTGTTTCACTCTCTCTTGCACTGCCTTATTTATAACACATTTTTGCACCTGATGTTAATATTTCATCTGTCTTTCCATCAGATATGCCAGTGGCACATTACCCTGGGGAAATCCAAATGCAGTGGGGTTTGAACCCCAAACACACGATGATGGTTACTTGGAAGTCATAGGATTCACATACTCTTCACTAGTAAGTACATAGGTAGAGGCCATTTCTACCTTAATGATATTACTAAACTCCGGTCAACGCATCAGCTTTCTTTGATAGAAAATGTCATTAGATATAAAACCATAACAGTCCTTGCTGATATGGTGATCTGCAGCTTTCCTGCCCATTAGGATGGCAATGATCTTCAATCACAGGAAATGAAGATTGGAACAGAAGTGAATAAGACAAGATAGATATCTGTCTTATTGGACATTACAGTGGATTTGATCAAATAATGTTCAAACTATTTATATTATTCTTTGTCTAAAGCTGGTCTTCGAAAGCTAAGATTTTCATTTTCATTTAGTTCATAGTCAGTCTGTCAAAGAATTGTTGTAATTTTTTAATGCTTTTCAAGACCGTTGATCCAAAGCCCAGAATCATGACTGTTAGGGCACATGTATACATGAACATACCTGAGATAAACAAATGAAATTTTCTCTGATCTGGTGGTTTTAACTCCCTTCCATTTTCTATGCATGCAGAAATAATATTAATTATCAACGCACATGAAAATAAATTGTGGAAACAAAAACAAACTACAGAGATTTCTAAACTTTTTTCTTTTAGATTTTATTATTAATACCAAAAAGGGAAAGATATTAGCTATGTCTACCAGTGAAACTATACATGTACAGAGATGTTTAAAATTGAATTTAAATGATTTATGTTTATGTGTCAGTGATATAGTTTTGAAACTGTGTCTTCTAGGTTTGTTTAGTTAACTTTTCACACTGTTATTCACAGGCAACATTATATGTGGGTGGGCATGGTGAGCGCTTGATGCAGTGTCGTGAGGTCCGACTGACCACTTACAAGTCCATGCCTATGCAAGTTGACGGAGAGCCATGCCGGCTCCGTCCCTCCCACATCAACATCACATTCCGCAATCAAGCTAACATGGTCACCAAACCCAAGCGACGAGGCTCGATGCCGATAGCCAATGAGTAAGTTTCCCTTTAATCTTCTCTGTGCTAAAATCAAAAACATATGTGAAAATATTCTCCTCTTTCACACCTTGCATTGTGCTGCATTGCTGATTGTTAAAAGACATTCTTTTTTTAAGTTGGCATGAGTTTTGGCAATGATGAAATTCAAAAGACCATGAACCATGCACAAAATCCGATAATGTATCTAGCCCATATTTGATTTTGTCTGAAGAGGGTATTTTAATGCAGGTTTGATGTAGTGGAATAAATGTTTGGGTACATGGACAAAGTTCCTCAATTACAGATTTTTGTTAGTTGAAGGATAATCTGTGGGCTGTGGCAGATCACAGTTGTTTCTTCCTGAAATTAATGATATGCAGTTGTGATGGAGGTTTCATTGTTCATTTAAAACTGTCACATGATTTGAGGGTGAATTACATACTCCTCATAGGCCTAGATGAACATGCTATATTGCTTAGCAAAATTAAACAGATATTTGAAGTAATTATTGTCTTTGTAGGATATAATGCTAAAGATTTGAAAAATTCACTCAGCATTCCATCATTACAGGAGTATGTTTCTTTATTTTCAAAAATGTTATGATGCCTTTATATTTTGCCTCTGTTTTTTTGTTAGTTTTGCTATTCGTTCTTATGTTTTTTTTTCTTTTTTTTGCACCTTATTGAATTATGGTTGTTTATCAAGAGTTTTTTTCCACAATAGAACAGCTGTTTAAGTAATTTGATGAGATGCCTGTCAAAAAAAAAAAAAAAAGAAACATGGAAAGATGAAATTTAGTGGCAAATGAAAGAAACATTACATGAACCAGTCCCAGAAACCTGAGTGGATTTTTCATTTCTGCACTTTGAGCTATATATATATAAAACGTTTCATTACTGAGTTTGAAATGTCATGTTTGGTTTAATGCTAAAATTATGACAATAACTGTTGAAAAACCACAGATTTCTTTCTAAACTTTCCGTAGCTCTTATTTCCCCAGATGACAAATTTTACTGATTTTAACACTGAAAACTGAGAAATAAATGCCAGAAATTATAACTTAGTAAACATAGAAATCATAGTGGTTTCAGCACTGAAAATAGAGAATTAAATGACAGAGAGTTTAACATTGCAAACAGAAGAGTAAAAATCAGAGGTTTTATCATCGAAAATAGAGAAACAAAAGTCAGAGATCTGAACATTGAAAATAGATAAATAAAAGCCAGAAATGGTTGCATTGATAATGAGGAAAGAAAGTCAAGATATTTGAACACCGAAAATAGAGAAATAAAATCCAGAAAAGTTAACACTGAAAATAGAGAAATAAAAATCCAGAAAAGTTAACACTGAAAATAGAGAAATAAAATCCAGAAAAGTTAACATTGAAAATAGAGAAATCAAAGTCAGAGATTTGAAGCTTGAATAGTAAGAAATGAAAACTAAAGATGTCAACATTGAAAATAATGAGCTTGATTAAATACCAACAATTTTGACACTGAGAACAGATAAAAGCCAGAACTTTTAACAGTGAAAACAGAGAAATTGAAGGCAGATATTTTCACACTGAATAATAATCAAATAAAAGCTGAAGGTATTAACATTGAAAATAGATAAGTAAAAACCAGAGATGTGAATGACAAAAATGAAGAAGTGATTGGTTTAGGGGTCCCTGATAGTAAGAAGGGTTAAGGTTTTCCTGCATGAGAACCACTGCCAGAGCGCGGTGGGGGCCAGGAGCAGTCTGAAAGACCCCAGTTATAGTCCTGATTTTGCCTTTTTCAGTCCCCCCTCCTCCGTGCCAGAGCGGCTCAGAATCCAGGTGAGCCGCATCGGCATGGCTGACTACGAGACCCTGCACTTTGACAAGGACAAACTGCGGCAAGCTTGTAAGTTCGGTGGTAACAACAACAACTACCAAAAAAAACCCCAGCATTTTGGTTCCCCTATTTTGTTTCCCATCATTTGGGCACCACCACTACCACCACTACTATCCTCTTCTAGCTTTTATTTTGGAGTGTGGGTTAACAACTACTGTATTTTGTAATCAATCACCTGCCTGCCGTGTCATGCCTGCCTGGAAATGACCATCTTTTGAGTTGCAGGAGACAAAAAAAAATGCCAGGTTTCTCCTCTAGTATAGTCTAGATAATCAAACTACTGCTGGTGGCTAAGTTGGTGACTTGAAATTTTTGTTCCAGTGTTAAGCTCTATTAGAATGGAATTCAGTACTAAATTCTGCTGGAATCCAAAGCTGGTACCTATTATCAAAAATCAAGGTTTTGTTGTTATGCTCCAATTGATTGGTCTGAATCTTCACTTTGGTAAAAGATTAGCCATGAGATTTGCTGAAATCATGCAGTGAACAGTGGCACTAAATATCGTGTTTTTTCAAAGAGTCATTTTTTTTCAGCCAACTAATATACCGTCCTTTGCCTTATACAAGTTGTACAGAACAAGCGTTGTTAAAAAGGGGAAAAAAACACTTTGTTCCTATTACTTGAGACATGTGAAGCGAAAAAAAATTATTTAGGACGAGAAAAAAAAAAACATTTTCATCACATAGTACAATTTTCAGAATTTTCTATTACTCCTATTTCAAATAACCAGAGAAAGAGGGGTTTTTTTTTCCATCTTTCCAATGCTTGTCTGATACCACCTGTACTGGGTACAGGGAAGTAATTTGGCTGATGCTCAAAATGTCTCATTAGAATGCATAAGAGATAATACCATCTTCTTCCTGTCCTACTTGTTCCAGGGAATTGCAAAAATAAGGTGTATAATGATGAAATTTTTTTTTTGCATTAAACACAATGTGTTCCACCTTGTAAACAAAGTAGCTCTGTCACATGACAGCGCAGATTTGTTGAATATAGGAAATATTCACTACCACCATATCATGATCACTGGGAGGGTTACGGAGCTGGTAGTATTACAGAAGCTCGAGTCTGTATATTTATTCTGACAGACTCAGACATAGTTGGAAATGCATTAATCCAAAGGCCATGTTGTTCCTAGTAGTAGTAGCTTTTGGAACTGGGAGCTGATATTATATCATCAACTTAGTTCAATATCTCGTGGATGAAGTTTGATATTCAGCTGTGTTTCGTTCTGTCTTGTAAATATAAATTCTAAAACAATGATGGATAATTAGTCACCAACTTAGTTCTGTCACCAGTGGAGAGCTTTGGTTAGATTCACTTTCTAACCTGCATGATTAGCACTGATGAAATATAGACAAACAAAGATCTGGTCACAGGTTTGTTTATGATTTTAATCTTTTTTTTTTGGTTATTTTTTGTTTTCTTCTGTCATTAACGTAGCTTAATCATGCATTCAATTAACCCCTTTTTTCTTCAGATGAAATTTACACGGTGTTGGTCATTTTTCTTACTTTGTAAATGCACATTATATTTTCAGTGAATGGTTTATATTCTTCCCCTTTAATCCAAAAATATACAGATTCTTCATTTTAACTTTCAAATATAAATTTACTCTTTGTTACCTTTCTATGCTTTCCTTCGCTCCTGAAATAAGATATACCACTTTGGCTCACATTGATTTTAACTCAAACAGTTTTCCACTTATTTTCCTCAAAAATAACGTGTCTGTAAAAATGCTTTGTAATCATTGATTCACAATCCACTTTTATACTACAGTATCTCTTTTCATCTCACAGGTATTTCTGGTTCTTTGCTGATTAAACATTGAATTATTGATAGCTTCATAAATTCTCTTCTCCATAATACAACAGTTGTTAGAGTGTTTGTCTGCATCATGGGAAAGCTCAAATTCAACTAGTGACGTCAGTTTTGTTTTTGCATAATACGAAACATCCTAGCAAATTACTTGTTTGTTTCAGCTTCGTTTTTTTAGAGAGTTTGCGCAATGCTCTATGTTGTTTGCTAAAGACAGTAGTGAATCTGTTAATACTTGTATGTGTCATTCAGACAGTCAGTCAGTCAGTCAGTCAGTAGCCAGTCACTCAGAGTAATTCAGTTTGTCATTATAAAGTATCATTTCTTCTCTTTAGTTAGATAGTCGTAACCTTGATAGATATTCAAACCTAAAGCGCAGCCATCTTTGACATGAGGTGCTGGATACAGCACCAGGTTCAGTGTGTATGCCAAAACCTGTTGGATTGCACATATTTTATACCTTAGTTCCCAAAACTTAGTTTTTTTTTCATTCCAGCTGCACAGTTCTAGCCTACCAGCATCCATCACATCCCCAACCCCACTAATCGTTGCCTTATGCTACGTTTTGTCCTGTTTAATAAAAGCACATACTTTCCCTTTAGAGCACTTTTTCTTACCGTAGCCTAACTCATAAATGTACAAAAAAAAAAATCTAAAATTATGTATTTTTATCTCATGTTTATTTTCTTTTGTTTGAAAGGAAACCATGTTACCATGCACTCTGCATTCAGATCTCTAAAGCTATGAAATGAAAATGTAGAAATGGGATATTCTTTAATAAGGAACATTGTATGGATTGCTGCAGTTAAATAACAGAGCAACCAGATAATGTCATTAAGAAAGAAATACACCAGGAGTGTTATGTATTATTTCAATAGAATCATAACGATATAATTCTCAAATGACTTGTGTTATAAAAATGTTTGTCCTCAATATCTCAGAAGTGCTGTAGATTGACTAATATTTTACAACACTATAACACAGCAGGGATAAGATAGGAAAAAAGATTTGTGTTTTTAAATTACATGCAATACCAACTTGTTGTCATAGAACACAAGAAGATATAAGACAGGATATTATGGACAAAAGAGGAAGGGACAAGGTGGTAGGAGACAGAAAAAAAGATCAGGAGTTGATTTTATGTATGATGTCTTGTGAATATTCAATTTGGAAATGGTGAAAAAAAATTTTTTTCAGTCCTTTTAATGGAATTTAATGGGATTATTTTACTGGAAAGAATTTCTTTACATTTCATTTCCCTTTGGAACAGTTAAAGAGAGTTATTGTTTAGACTTTATCTTTAGTGAGAATATTTGTTTCATTCTTGATACAAAGGAAGTTGGTTTGTATGAGAAAGGGATGTCAAAATGGCAGAGAGGGAGATGCATAAGAAGGAAAAATAAAAACAAAAAAAAGAACACAGATGAAAATTAACTATGTCAGCCTGACAGGGGATGTGTAATTGTTCATTGTGTTAAATGCTTGAGTGTCCTTAACCTTGACAGCTGTCCCTCTGGGCATCATTGTGGTGGACAACAATGCCGACCTGGAACAAGTCAGGGAAGAAATCAATAAGATGTTGGCTGTGAGTTGTGCTCCTTTGTTTGTCCTGCTCTTTAAAATTTCTGTGTTTAATGATATCTGGAAAGTGCTCAAGGACTTGAAGAATTAACTTTTATTGTCATAAATAATGTAGAGGAGATCAGACAGAAAGGCTGAAACAGAGTGTCAGAAATTCCAAGAAATGAAATGAAAGCTATTTAAGTCAAAATGCGAAAAGTAAATAATTCTTGAATTGCAAAAAAAAAAAAAAAACTAATTTCTTTTGACAAAATATGTGAAATAAAATAAATAAAGGTTTTCAAGAATGGGATAATGTTGGATACTCAGAAATTTTCAGAAAATAAGAATTTTAAGATTAGCCAATCTTAGTTGTTTAATTTTTTTTTTTTTTTTAAATTAGTCTGAAGAGTGAATTAAAGGTTGCTAGAAATCATTGTCACTATCAGATAAGTTTCTCATTACAGCACAAAAAACTTTTTGTTGGTAAAATATAATACATTTTATTGTATGTAGTGGACTTTCCACGTTTCTGTTTATTTTATTTGCAGCATTTCCAAAACGATGCAACGGAAGCCTTAAGTGCAGTGAGACTGTCCTCTCAGTGGTGTTTCTTAGATTGTAAGTAAACATATTATCCTCGCTGGGTGCAGGCTTTTGTAAGCTGCTTTTAACTCATAAATTTCACAAGACTATAGAATGAACGAAACAGGTTTTCAAATACCATATCAGCTATTTATATATTTATAATTTGTCATCACCATCCATCCACAGGGATCACAGGAAAATTAAGTATCGTTTTGAATGACTTTATGATTTGTGTATATGCAATATGAAACGAACAGCTTTTTTAGGTATCACATCAGATGTATTATATATTTTTATTGTCTGTCACAACTTTCCATCCAGAGCAATCTTAGAAAATTAAATAGGCTTTGTGATATAATTTTTTGATTGTCATAAGTGTATTCAAATGAAAAACTCCAAATTAAAAAGTCTTCGGGACCACACAGGGTGAATAATCACTGGTGATAATTTAAAGTGTGTTCAAACTTCAACCAGTTTTGCTCGCAAGCAAAATAAACCACAGATCACAAGTTAGCTGCATTTTCAGTGCTTGATATCTCACTGCGAACCAACTCACTAACACAGATTTGTGGATTTCAAATGTTACTTTCTTTCCATTTTTTTCTGTAATTTGCGCTTTTGGTGTTTTGTAGTCAGCTCAGGAGATATTACTGGCTTCAGATGCAAATCAAATTCATCAGCAGTTTTAAAACTTTTCAATTTTGTTTTGTTTTGACATGTTTTTGCTTTGTTTTTTTTTTCTTCTTGTTTGTGTATTGTATATAGTTTGTTTTTCAAAGTACTTTGCTAAATTAATGTGTTGGTTTTATGATGAATGGGAGACTAAGCAGATTAGACATTAGCATGAGGAAAACAATTTAGCCGTAAAAAAATTAGAGTCTGTAAGAGTCCTATGTTGGCAAGTTATGATCACCTTTTATTCCTTCTGTAGCAACAACAGCCGAGAGGTTTTTCCGCATAGACAAAGCTCAGGAATCCCTTCACTACATCACAGACATATCATCTGAGGACCTATATGTCTTAGACCCTGAAATGCCCCCGGCCTCACCATACTTGCGGCCCGATTACAACGGCACCAATGGTCACCGAGAGCTGACCCTCCATGGCAACGGCGCTGTTACAGGCAGCGATGACGGAACTCTAACGCTCAACTTTACATTCCCTGTTTCTCCACCTAAATCACCTAATTTACTTCGGTGAGTGCAGTCATTTTATCCTTTATTAACATCAGACCAGCTACTATCGCGGGCTCTAGACACTGAATAGATTGAGAGAAACCTAGATTCAGTCAATCACCCTTTTTTTTTATTTACTCGTAAACAGTTATCTGTTTGAAAGTGAGAAATACTTTTGCATGCTACACAATTTTATTGAAATAAACTCGTACGATTCAGTTTCACAGTTCCCATCTCTGTCACCTAATCCATCCAGTTTAGGGCACATCACCATCTCACCAGCATACAAATATTATTCATTGGTCCTGGGAACTGGAACAGATGAGGGATATTTTTTTTAATTGGATCTGCCTGAAATTGGCAAATACTGTTGTATGCTGAACATTAATTTTATATTTAAATACTCTTGTACATATAGTGTATTTAGCAAGTAAATGTTCTGAAAAAAAAACCAAAAGGATAGATTACACAGTGTACATTTGACTTGTAGATGAAAGTAATATTTTGCATAATCATTACTGAAGTCATCTCTGAAAAGAAAAAAGAAAACAACCATCCCACCACCTCCTCTTCCTTCCAATAAAATTATCTCTGGTCATTTCCACTGTCATTGAAGATTATTATGTCTGACAACCTGGGAAAGAGTTCAGAACTGGAATTTCTTAACTTTGAGCAAAGAGCGGTTTTTTAAATAGAGCTATCTGCACTGATCAAGCTGGGTTTTATTTATTTATTTTTTGAATATGTTTATGACCCAGTGAAGGGAGCAAAAGGTTTTTTAAAAGTTTAAGTACTGAGTCTATTCCTAAGTTACTAAATAAGAAGGAGGTACTTTATTGTTATCAGTAAATTCTGTGAAGGACCAAGCCTTCTCTAACATCTAACTCTTAAAAGGTGGTTAAATTTATAATTTTGTAAGAATCATCTATTTGATCTGTATGCCTTTGTTGGCTTCCTCCAGACGTCTGTTTTTTTTTGTTTGTTTCGGGCATAAAGTCCTTTTACTCAGACGCACACACACACAAACACACACAAACACATAAAGTTGCATGTTCTGATATTGAGTAAGCCATCACTATGGTGATGTGAATACCGGATATATCTGCTCTTGAACCCAGTATCTGAACTCGCTCTGTTTTCTGTATCTGATTTTTTTTTTTTTAAATCAAATCAACATTAAATGGTAAAAGAGACATGGAGAGAGGGGAAATGGGAGGGGAAACAGGATGGGAGGGGAAACAGGAGAGACATTAAATCTATGTCAGCTGTGCTCTATTTGAAGATTTTGGAGATCTACAGATGTCCAGTTCTTATTGTTTTCAAGGTTGTAGTCCATGGGTCAGTCCTGAGTCTTAACTGTTCCACTAAAAGGATCAGAAGAAACAGCCACTGGTTGTCCAATGCAGAAGTTTGAATCATAATTTGCATTTACTTCAAGATTTTAGCCATGAGAAAACGTATTAATAAGGAATTAATCCAACAGTTTCTTACTGAATCCATGAAAATAGCCACCCCTGATCACTTCTGCCTAGTAGGTAATTATATCAATAACTTCATTAAATAAAAATGCGGAAAAGTCTTTTAATACAAAGTTTCAGTTTTCTCCCAGTGTAAAACATATAATATGATGGGTATTTATTTATATTAGTTATATCTATGCAGGGGAAATAATCGTACTTTGCTTCGGTGCCTTCTTCATAAAAACAAAAACGGTGTTGTTTGTTCACAAACTTCAGTCTTTACCTGTTATCCATTTTTCATGAGATCTCATACATTTTGCTCATGCACTTCGTAAGACCCACTAGATTGTGCTAAATCACAGTTGTTCTGAGACTGCAATGAGGGCACTGATCTGTAGTTCACTGAAAGTGCTGGTTTCAATAGTCACATACTTAATTTGCTAGAAAAAATGTTATGATCTTTCAAAAACATTAAAGAGAAAAACTCTGAAACAAAAATACACTTTGATCACAGTGTATAGTTAAATCAGTTTATAGGCATGTCTACATTTACACCATATACATGACTGTAACTTTAGATGCTTCAAAAGTACCTTTTAATTTTTTAAAATTTTTTTCTTGAAATGTAATAAATTTTGTGTATAGTTTTTCCCCCATGGTGGCTTTTTTTTGTCTCAACAGTAATTACAGAAAATAATCGACAGTGTGGCATACATATTTTATGTGTGCATTATATATCTATTTAGTATACAGTCACAATACAATGTAATTATACTTCAACATTGTCACTCCTCATTCTTATTTTGCCTGTAGAGACTGGTAGATTGTCAGTCTGAACAGGGACTGTGTTATGGCTCATATAATTAATTCTCTTACAAATATCTAGTCAAGGCTGCAGTTTAGTTTTTGTTCCTATAGTCTTGTAACTTGACTGAAGACAGGTCTGCTGACCTGGTTCATATTATGGTACCTAATGTATGAAACGTCTTGGAATCTCTCAACACTGTCATATGATCATATCTGGGTCTATAATTATTTTCCTTGACAGTCTGCTAAGGTAAGTATTTCTCAGCCTGGCTTCCTGTAAAGCTGTCTTTGCTTTCTGGAATGTTCTGTCTGACATTTTGCACAGTGAACTGAGCATAAGCCCTCTGCTCTCCCTCCCCCCTCCCCCCCCCCCTTTTTTTTTTTTGGCTGGCCCTAATTTTGGCAACAATTAACTTCTATCTTTCATTGAAGGATTTATATTTTCTGTATTTGTTTGTCTGGCAAATTTTCGAACTTTTGCAGATGTCTTTGTCTTAACCTCTCAGTGTTTCAGTGGCTTTCATTCAACAGTAGTATTGAGTTCTTCTTCTTCATGGTAGCATTAATTTGTTACACACCTTCATCAGTCACACTAATTTGTTATACATCTTCATCAGTGGCAATGAATTGTTTTTATTTATTCACCAACAGCAGTGATGTTAATATATTTGGAACTGTTGCATTCATTTGTTGTTCAATTTCATTCATGATATACTGCATTGTTATTGGTCTTCATGATAACATTAATTTGTTATGCACCTTCATGGTAGCAATGAGTTATTATTCCGCTACAATAGTGAAGTTGAACTACATATTTAGAGCTACGGGCAATCTGTTCCACATTTTATGTATCGGTATGCACAACTAGAATCTGTATGGCCAGAAAGTGCAAATTTCGTGCAGTGCTCTTCATTACAAATAGGCAGATGAACGCAGACAGTGTGTAGAAATTGTGAATGTAGCAAGCAAAATTATTTAAAGATCAAGACGAAATTGATATATCAGATAACTGTTATGATCTGCACATAAACGCATCGTGTCACTGTTAGATTCAAACTGTACATTTGACGGCATCTGCACACATCTGAAGATATGATGGTCACATTTTGATACTTGCCACAAATGTTTATTATAATTATTGTTTTACCGTCAGATTAATTCCATTTGTGAACAGTTGATGCACTTACATTCACAAGTGAAATTTCGACAATCTATGTATTGCACTAATTGAATAGTCCATTGCTCACCAGGACATTTACCTTTGCTACTATTAGAATTTGACAGTGAGAAGACATGGAAAAGTTGCATGATTTTTAAAAAAATATATTTCTAAGTTTCTCTGGGTTCTAGTACACTGACTCTTAACATTATTAGGAAACGATCAGTTATTGTCTCACACAGAGAAGGCTACAATACAAATTAAGACTCCAGTGGAAAAACCAAATGTCACATTTTTGTGAAAAATGAGTTATTGCCCCGGTGTTATAAAGCTCACCGCTAAGCTTTGTTAACCAGAACAATAATTCGGAAAAACCAGGTAAGTTCCGCTAAAAAGAGAATTTTTAAAAGGGTATACAGTGAAAAAACTATAGACTTCTAAACTTTAATTTCTGTTTTCCTCCCTTTGTAGAAAATGTGACGTCTGGTTTTTCCACTGGAGTCTTCAAATATCTACGGTGTTTTGTTTGTTCTGTTTTGTTTGGTTGTTGTTGTTGTTGTTGTTGTTGTTGTTGTTGTTGTTGTTCTTGTTGTTGTTGTTCTTGTTCTTGTTCTTGTTGTTCCCCTGCCGTTCTCATTTTGATGTTAGAATGAAATAAAATGTAATCAGTAAGAACAGCTTTCGGGAAAAAAAGCATTATTCATAACATTAACAATATGAAAAAGAAAAAGCGATACCACTAGCAGTTTCTTTTGAATACTTGTAGGCCTGTTCATGAAGAACACAGTCTAATGTGCTATTACATACCATATCGACTCGTTCATATTGCAGCATGTCGTGTGATTTGGAGAGTCGGTGCCTTCTTTTATTTGTCATTGTATAATACATATTATAAGGATGATCTGCCTATTTAACAGGCGGAGAGCCCGTGGGCGACAGCGGCGGCTGTGGGCAACAACAACTCCAGTGTGAGTCCACATCTGCGCCGGTTGGCTTCTCTCGCTTTTGCCCCGCTTAGCCTCGCCTAATTCTCCGGCTAAAAGTTCTCTCAACAGATATGCAGGTCTATTCACTAACCCTGCTGTGCTTTGACAGCAGCGCTTCTGTTTGCACACACGCCTCAGTCACAAAGTTCACTAGTTTCTCGTGTCAATTTGAGAGCAGACTCGATAAACTTTGTTGTCTTCTAAAAGAAAGTTCTTCCACAGCCGAAGTTTTGTGTGTGCGTGTCTGTGTGTGTGTGTGTGTGTGTTTTAAATCATACGCAATATACAGTCACCAGTATCGCCAAACAAGGGAAACTCAGGTACAACCGATTGAAAAAGCTCGAAGTGAATTTCAGTAACGCTGTCGGTTAGTTCGTACCCCCCCCCCCTTTTATTTTTACTTCTTTTTTTTTTTAAAAAAAGCCCAAAAAAAGAATTTTTTTTTTTAGCAAAAACCCGCTTTCAGGACCCGCTCCCTTCCTTAAACATTTGGGTTAAATATACGTGAAAAATCAATCATTAATATTAAGTCATTGTAGCAGTATATTGTGACTTTCAGAATTCGTGAGAGTTGTCAGTCGTGTGCCCGCAGCGCTAGACGACGCACCCATCTGAACTGTAAACTAAAGAGGCTTTTTGTCAAGCGATAATGTTCTTGTATATCCCAGCACAGGTGTTGGTTTCTGTTTAAACCAAACGTTTGATATGCGGATTTCTTGGTGAACATTGTTTTTCCCCCTAAATTGGTGGAGTTGATTACGGGAAACTCGATTTGAAGTCAGCTATCCTGTATAGGGCCCGAAACTATCTTCATGACTTCTCTTGATTTTTACACAGCTTTTGTATATTTAGAATCAGTATGGGCTTCGTGGGCAGGCATTATCTATTGCCTTGATCTGTGCGCACCAGGCACGTCATCATTGTTTCGCTAAGATGCATTTTGTCTAATGTGGCTTCACATCGACACAAGCTGGTGTCATCATGTGTGAGTGATTCTGCAAACTGCGTAGTTTAACACTGTGACACAGAATCCAGATGGAACAGAACAGAGGTTTCAGAACAAACAAAAACACACACGCTCAACCGAGCAAGCAAACCAAAGACAAACGGATAAAAACTATCGTTGATACAAGCGTTTGTAGCATGAAGACTTAGTTCATCGGGAGACAAATGAAATGGTGTGAGTGCTCGGGAACAGATATTTCAGTCATGATTTTGTTTGTTTTTCTTATCTGAAGTGTTTATGGCTTCTTTATCATTCTCTTCTTTGAGTCTTTCTTTTTAAAATCATTATGATTGTATTATCAACATTCACCCTAGAAGTTTAATAGCGCCTATGGGGTCAAAAGATTAAATTTGCTCATCATACTGTTCATTTGGGACTCCTTTCCAATAACATTACCGCACCAATATCCAATCACGTTTTTAAGCATAAAGTGCCTCTTGTATAAACATAAATATTAATGCTGTCATAGAAACACTGGCCACAGCAGCAGTTTTTACTGAACACATACCATGATTCTGTGACGATACAGTAAACCCTTCGATTTCCAGGTCACCCGACTCCCTAGAAATGTTACGTCCTGTAGAGAGTATGGAGAACTTGCTCCAGCCGCCCCTGCCTGGCGCAGGCAACAGGTTTCTGTTTTAATCTGTCTGTCCATCCTCCCATTTATAAACCTGTCTGTCTGGCCGTCTATCTGTCATCTGTGATCTGAAATCATGGAATTTTGATATAGTGTTGTCAGTGTCTGCATTTTGTCCCTAGCCGTGGCGTCTTTTATTTCTACAGTAGATCCCTGATCATTTGGATGATGATGTTGATGATGATGGTGTTAAGTGTGGTGGTTACTTTTATTGTCTCACTTTATACCCAAAGGCATTCGCTCTGCAATATCCATAAAATTATGATCTGTACTAATTTGCCCCTTTAATACCACAGTTAATTTTTATTACAGTTTATGACGAACCCCATCGTAACTCCGCATGACCTTTGCTCCATCAGTATTACTTGATATAATACAATTAGCCAAGACAACTAAAGTTAAAGAATAATATAAAATGACTTACAACTGGCAAGGAATTCCACTTTTTGTTTCTTACGCTTTTAATCATTGAGACAATACTTTTTATCTAAAAGAAGACTAAGCTCAATGTTGAAAGTTTCGGCTTTCGAAGACAGTTAAGAAATTCTCATTCTCTGAAATGAATATCGATTCTGTCCGTTATTGTGGGTAATATTGCTACTCTGTAACTACCCAAAGGTAAATCTGATATGTTTCACAAGACCTTGAATAATTGAAATGAGAAAAAGAAAAGAGCTGATTTACCATCTGGAGAATGAAATTCAAGATGAAATTATAAACTCTATTAATGATTTGCCCAAAGAGGACATTGAATTCCCGTAGTGTTCACCTGCATGCGCAGTTCTGACCTTTCAAAATGGGGATGTACTTGTACACCGCAACTTTTCGCGTCTTTTTAATCCCAAATTCCTCATTGGTTAGGGAGAAACTTTGTTATGCAATACAGTACTTAGAAGCACCGCCCTTTTCCGTTGTGTTTCCCTGCAATTTTTTTCTTGACATCAACAGTGAATTGTTTGTATTTTTTGTCATGTCCTGTTTTGTCGTCACCCATGATCTTTCTTTCTCCTCCGTATCAGTCTTGTATTGGGAACCCCCTTCCCATGTTAGTTTGCTTTGATCTATATCGAAACAAACTCGGGTTTTCATTTCCATCTTATGTTCCTATGCTTTAATTTGTCCTTCAGTCTGCTGGTTCCATATTTCCTATTCACGTTGTGAAGATCCCATTCCACTTGTTCTTAAAAGAGACTAGATGTAATTTGTAACATGTATCTGTATTTCTTTGCATGAATGTTCTAAATGTGCATCATTTAGAATTCTTAGTTTATACAGAACAGCGTTTATTTCCTCAGTTTGATCTGCCGGTTGTCCCCAGCGTTGGCTTTACTTCTTGTGATATATTGTCTTTCTCGGAAATTCTCTTCAGTCATCTTCCTTTCCTGAAAAAAAAAAAAGAAAATAATAACACTTTTCCATCTCATTCACACCAAAGCATCATAATTATTCTCTTTACGTTCATACACTGAATCAGAAAGTGTGTCGGTTCGCTAACTGTAATCTTCAAGTTTCCACTGAAAACACAACGACTCTATACCATACGTTTTCTCTTTATATAAATGCTTTCGGTGAACGACTACCAAGATGTAGAAAGAATTCCCGCCAGCGATTTACATCAGTAACGAATCCCTTTGCTTCCGAGGTAAAGTTTTAGTGACAGAGGGTTAACTGGCTAAAACTTTGACTTTGATTTGAATGGTTGATCTTCCAGAATATTAAATGTCTTCATGTTTGAAATTGTTTTCAACGGCACTTTTGTGACATTTCCGTATCTCGTAAATCTTCAATACTTATTTGTGTTGCTCTAAGTTGCTCAGCGTCGGCGGTATAGAAATGCTTTCTGTCAAACTTGTGTTCTTGTCTCAGCCGAGGGCTAACTGTATATTATAGCCTATTCAGTACTACTGTTTTACTGTCTTGGTTCCAGTGCCATAATTTGTGCATGCAGCCGCTCTTTCATCAACCGCCGCTGTCATCTTCAGTGTAAACCATGCTTTGTGCCTTCATCCGGTGTTCTGTATGAGCGATAGTTCAGATACGTCCGTTGTTTTGCTTCAGTTTGAAGAGAAAATGCGATTTTCAGAAGATAACTTTTTACAACTTAAGATATTGAAATCCACGTCTTCTTGTTTTCAGCTGAGCAGATTTTGAACTGAAGCAAGCATAGAATATGAATACGAATGAATGTTAAATCTTTGATTTGTTGTTTTTTATTGTTGCTGCTGTTTTATTTTGCTTAAGATGTTACCTAATAATAGTGTAACATGTTGTGGTAAGCTTACTTTACTAACATTCTGTAGATCCTGTTATATTAATTAACATTAGGACAGGAACCTCTATGGGCACTTTTGAATTTTATTACTTTTAATTTTTTTATTTTTTTTATCCACTAGAACTTTAAAATATACGGTTTCAGATGGCTGACAAGGCTTCCCTTGCCTTATTTTTTTTTTTCAGCTGGTTCATATTTAGAACCTGGAAGAACTGGCTAATAGTTCATAGTAAACTGCTTTAACACTTTGGATACGTCACATATGTCTCTTAAGTCATGTACAGCAATGATCAGAATGCATTGTGCTTGGCTGACTATTTCTATATGTATTTTATTTTCCCACCGTCATAATGTTTGAGCGGGTGTATATACTAAGAATACAGTTTTCATTCCCTGCTTTCAGTACAGTGGTAGATGAATATTATTATTGATTGGCTCAGTCAGCTGAATAAGGAAGAAAATCGTATGTGTACATGAGTATGCATGCCTTGCTGTGTTGTTGTATTGTCAGCCCTCCCTTCTACTTAATTGTGTGATTTCTAAACGAAACAGTTTGAAGGAAATGAATAAATTATAGAGTTGACTGATAAACGATTAATAGCCCAGCAGAGTTGCTGCTTTTTGTAAGTAGAAGTTCTCTTGGTACACATTTGTGTCTCTGATTAGCAGAATAAACATATACGGTAGTTAAGATTCTCTTAGATCTCTAGGTAGAAAACAGGAAAAAGTTAGGCACACGTGCATTATCCAGCAATCGCTGACTTGAATCTTGACATATTCATGTAGAACAAATATTCTAAAATCACCTTTTTTTTTTATAACAGTATAATGCTGTATGAGTTCTCACATCACAATACTGGTCATATGTAATGATATATTCCTTGTAGTTACTTCTCCATATTAATGTTTGGCCTTGCTAAGTTGTATCATATTAATTGTAAGATTGGACGGTAGATGTATATA
>JBCEWB010000015.1:3141470-3154917 GCA_039654565.1 Peronia peronii | reverse complement strand
AGGGTAAGACCGCTATTGTTTTGTTCAGAAATGAATGCACTTTCGATTTCTGCAATAATAATAATAATAAAAAAATTTGATGTCTGACCCCCCTCATCACATTTAATGCCCGATTTCTCGGTTCTAGCCCAGCGACTTACGTCTCATTTCGACTGGCCGCGAGACATATACTAAACAGGTCTAAAATTAAATTGTACATAAACCTTGTCTATCTGTCTTGGCTATTAATATGAATACATGTATGGATGTTATGGAGTCACTTTTCTTACAGATTTTTACAGAACCATCCATCACCCACACCTTAATGAGTGAGAGTAAGAGAAGTTTGTGATATATGATTACTATCACAGTACACCATGGATCCACAACACTGAGAGATGGTTCTGTGTCACAACAACACTGTGTGCGAAAGAGGAGCAACAACAAGGAAGAGTGATAGTTTCAGTACAGAGATTGAACAGGCTAAATAGTCAATGGTAAATGAATGAAAAAGTCACATCTCTACTGTGCTATCAAAACATGTGGTTACTGTTATGCTTTTTCATGTCTACTTCATTCCTGAGATGATGGACTATTGATATCTGTGGCCAGTTTGTGATCCGATCCCCAAAATGAATAATAAATAATGCAAATTTCATAAACTGATGATTTACTGTTCAACATAAAATCAAATCAGGACTTTTCTTAATTCCCGTGAGAAAAAAATGGCTCTGAAGTAGGAAAAAAGAGCATCCTTTTCATAAATAGCCCGGTGTATGCTTCTTTTTTTTTTTTTATGATCAAGTCCAATTCATTATTTCTATTTTCACTACAGTACCTGATGATTTCAGTATTTTCAGATTTCAAAAAAAGGATGAAAATATGGACTTCCAGTGCAAAATTAAGAAATTTCCAACTAGTTTACTGAATGTGGAACAGTGCCAACAATACCTGACTCTCCTTATCCTATCAATTAATCAAAATTATGTAATTGATACTGTAAATGAAATGTGAAAACTATGTATGTGTAAAAACAACACACTGTACATATTTATGTGATAACATTAGATATGAGACTTGTTTCACAATGGAGGATAAAATAAAATTTCCAAATAATGTGTGATGGAAAATGAAACTGAAACCCTAAAAACCCGCCTGTGAAGAAGCATAAAAACTTTTAAACCACTCACATTGGTCTGTCTGGTAAATCTTGTTGGTTGCTGCAGAAAGCTGCCGGAGGCTGCACAGTGTTGAGCCCTAAAGTACGCAAATTGTCCTCAACACATTTCCGACTGGGAGCCCATTTCACTGGACGCACGATCACATCTCTTTTCCCCTTCTGAGACTGTGAGTCACCCATTCTTTTATCACCATCATTACTAGAACTGTCATCTTGTTGTCTATCTCTTTTTTCTTTCTCAAGCCGATCTGAGAGGTGACCCCTTGTATTTTCATTTTCATTGGATAAAGCCCCAGTCCCCCTCTGGCTGCTATTAGGTCGTTTCCTTCCTCGTGAAGCATCCTCTGGTTCTCTCTGGCTGAGAGCTCTGTTGTCCCCTTTGATAAGTTTGGTAACAAGGCGGTCAGTCAAGCTCATGCGGGCACTCTCACTAAAACTGAGATCAGTTGCCACTGGCAACCCCATTTGTCCCCGCAATTTTCTTTCATTTTCACGCATGATCTTCACTCGTTCATTTTCCGCATTTCTTGAGGCAGGCACAGCAGGATCTTGATTGAGAGACTGACCAGACTTTTGACTAAAATCTTGTGCTCTGTGGTGACTATTTTGGGCATAGTCAACATAGGTTTTGCTTACCGCACTACTGCTGTGATGAGACTCTGGTTGTGGCAAAACTCCTTTCTTGCTGCCACTCCGCATTTCATGTTCAGGAGAAATGTGATAATCAGAGTTTTTCATGCCATTAAATAACTGCTCTCTGTCAGTCTGACTGATACTCTGACCCTGAGATGCTGATTTCTGACTTTCTCTCAGAATTTTGTCTGGTCTGTCTGCTGTGGTACTACCTGCTTGCTCGTATGCTGTTTCAATTACTGTTCCCAAAAACTGAGACACTGTTTTACAGGTGGACAAAGCCTTTTTATCAATTTTTAATGAATTTGACTTGGAGGTGTGTGGGGTAAGAAGGTCTTTAATTCTATGTGAAGAATTTTTCTGGGCATCACTCACATCCTGTGCATCAGACTTGCTAGATGATGGACCCGACAAACCTTGTTTTCTTTCTGCATCTGAGGAAGTTGATGCCTGTTTCACAGTCTCTTTCTGAGTACTTGATTTTGTGATTCTTATTTCTTCAGAGATATTTTTCCTGGAATCTCTTGAACTTCTCTCGCCCCACCTGACTTCTGGCCTAGCTCTTGCCGAATCCACTGTCAACCATGGATACCATAAAGGTTTGGCCTTCTTCAGCGGTGGTGACAAGCCCAGGGAAGCCATATTCCCATGTAGCAGGGCTGAATAGTCTGGTGAGACCGGGGAGGTTGGGGTGATAGGAGAGTAGTTATTGGGGGATTTGTTAGTTGTACACAGGTTCAGGGGACTCATGGTGTGATCGGATCCTGGAGTATGGACAGGCCACTGCCAGCAATAAGGATAGTACAGAGCTGGATTCAAGGTGTTCTGGAGATGATGCCCATAGCCATGACCCATGAATGGGTAAGGGGGGATCTGGAGTGGATGAAGTGGCTTCATGCCTTTCTCCAGCACTCCTGCTCCTGGCTTCTCCATAGGGTTACTTGTACCTTGCTGCCCAGGCTCTGGTGTGATTGGTTCATGATAAGCTGCACAAAATCTGTCAGCAGAAGTTGGCTCGGTGAAACTGATTGATATGCTAGGGATCTCCAATTTCGACGGAGTGGTAGCTGCTGGTGTTGCTGAATCTGGTACCTTTTCACCTGATTCATGTTTGGATCTTTTCATCTTTTTTGTGACATCAGCTTCTGAACTCCTAATTGTTTTGCTGTGATGTGCACTCTGCGTTACTCTGGGTGTCTCAGGAACCACCACCTGAGAGTGGGACACACGCTCGTCCATCTGACTGCTCTTTCCAGCACTATCTTGGGCCTCTTTCCTGACAGTTTGTGACTCACTATTTTGCGCTGAACTTGAGCTTACTGATTCTCTGTATACAGGCTCTTGGATGAGATTCTTCAACTCACTTCCAGAGTTTGTTGCTTGTTGAGCTGCTACCTCTGCAGTATGACTGGCAAAAGATGCGGGAATTTGGGTGGATACCAAGTCAGTTCCAATATCCGTGTCCTTGTCAGAGCCCACAGTTTCTCCTGCATCATTTCTAACAACTCTCTCATTAACTTCTTGCACTACCTTGCATGGGTTATTCTTTTTTCTCTTGCTCTTTGAAATTTTTCGGCTGGAGTCGTCTGCTGGTCCAAATTTTCTTTTTTCACATTCACTCCCTGTGGCGACTTTCCTTTCATGATCAGTGGGTTCATTTTTCCTTGGATATTGTTCCACTGCAGATTCACAGCCGGCACCTGGCATTCCACCTGCAGTTTCATCTTGGAGCACAATCTGCTGTTTATTATAGCCTGTCAGCTGAGACAGTAGAAATGCAGACGCCTCTGTTGATTCTTGGGGTGATGTGGGCAATGGATTGGCAAATTCTGCCATCTGGGACAATAATGAATTTGATGCTTCAGTAGACTCATCTAAGTCTTCAGAATGGTCTTTTGCTGCTGATTTTTTGTGTACAGTGATGGTCTTAGGCTGATCCTTTGCAATGCTGCTATCAATAACTGAATCAGTAGCTGATGCCTGTGTGTTTGACTGCTGACTATGAGAACTGCAAGTGTCAAAACTTGCTAGTTGAGATAACAATGAGTGAGAGGCTTCTGTAGTGTCTGGCTCTTCATCTCCATCCACACTGGTCAGCTTTAGAATGTCACTCATTGACAGAGATGTGCTCTTGATTTGGGCTCGCTTTGGCTCTGGAGGTTTGATCAGAGCTGTTCCATCCTTGCTGTCTGAATCCATTGAGTCATCTGGCGTTGTCAGTTTTAATATATCCTTCATGGAGAAAGATGCACAGTTCACTTGTGCCCTTCTTGTCTCCAGTAGTTGTAATGTGTTAGGATTACCAGAGTCTTCACTTGCATTCGGCACATCTGCTTGTGATGTGGTTTCAACACTTTGATTATGTATTGTATTGGTATTTGCTGGGACCGGAGATGATGAAGTAGAATTATTAACAAAATGGCTGAAAGATAGCGGTCTACTGCCCAGGTTGGATGCACCATTGCAGCCTGGCTTCAGGCTGGCTCTTCTGTGTGAAAAGTTCAACAACCTTCTGGGTGTCACTGTTCTAGAGCCAGCCCCTTTACACTTGTCAAAGTGCTTCCAGTTTTTCTTATCAGTAGGAGAGGATGCCACAGGTGGAGAGATCTCTAACCCATCAGAACTTTGTGGGGAAATGAAAGACATGTTTTCTAAAGATGGGTTGTATTCAACACCATGATCGTTGTTGGCCCTGGCTGCATATTGGGAGGAGACGTCTTCGTTCTCTGGGTGAGATGCTTCTTCAGATATGGACTGTGACTGGCTGTCAGCAGGGTCAGACTGAGTTTCTGTGAGGTTAGCCAAGGTGGCCATGTGCAACAGACTGAGGCTGTTTAACAGTTTCTCTCCACCCGGAGGCTTCTTCTTTTTGCTTTTGGTAGCTCGAGATCTTGACCCTCCACGAGCAGATTTGCTGATGTCCACATTCAGCTGAGGTACTTTTCTGGACTGTTTGATTGAATTCTGCTTCTTCAATGTTTTGGCATTTTTTCGCTGGGTGTGACGGTGACCAAAGTCGTCGTCACTTGAATCAACGGAGTCATCTTCAGTGGAGCCAATGTCCTCTCCGTAGTAAACATATCTGGTTTGCTGTCGTTGGCGCAAACTTTTTGAATGGACTGCATCAAAACTTTCGATTTCCTTACTTGCTTCCTCATTGGAGCTGCTGTTGGCTTCTTCAGCCCGTTGCCTGCGGTTCAGAAGCTTACTACCTTTATCTCTTTTAGATTTCTTCATTGCCTTTCCCTGCTTCCTCTGTTTCTTGCTCAGAGACAGAGTGATTTTGAGATCTGAATTCCCCGATTTTTTAACACCAATGACTTTTTCCCCATCTACTCCCATTTTGCTTGAATCTTCCCGATTTTGAGTGGTCACTTCATAATATTTGCTCTCTGAGATATCCTTTTCCTCCAACAACTTGTTTTCACCACTCTCTGAAGTGGTGTCCATGTGCTGTTGTACAGTATCACTATCTAGTACACTTTCCTCCAGAATATTCACTTTTGGCACTTCACAATTTCTGTTCACAGCATTATCTTCTGACATACTGGTACTGTGATCTAGGGCTTCCACCACAGGGCTGGGTTCTGTCACGCATGTGCCTGTCTCTGGTATGTGGGAATGGCTAGTGTCCTCCTCCGTTGTATCAAAAGTATCCACCTTGTGACAGTCATCTACCCCGTTGACATCTTCAGTGCAGATATGATGTTCATCTGGTTCGTGATGAGTATCTTTCCCCATGACACAACCTATGCTCTCAGATGATGGTATATTCATGATAGCAGTACAGGTGGCCAGAGTGTCAGGCCTGCTTGTAGTAAATGAAGTTAGAATAGGAAAATCTAGTTGCTGACCAAAGGATACATTTTCCTTCTCCTTATTGCTGTCCACTATGATAGTATCATTAGTGTCTGAATCTGATGAGATGTCTTCAAAGAAAGCCATCTGTCTTTTGAGGTAGTCTTCTTTCTCTTCATCCTCTGTCTTTCTGTCTTCTATAACACTTATTTTCAATGGCTTTTCTGAAAATCCACCTCTACAAGGTGCATGGTTTTCAAAAGAGCCATTCTCTTTGTCCTCACCAGCATTGACAATGAATCCTGCATCTTCAGCTTCTATCTCTTCCTCGCTTGCATTGGCCTTGGCATCTAGAGAGCCTAACAGAAAAGATCCATATTTTCCATTCCTGGACAAGTGATCTGCACAGAAGTCTGTGTTACCAACTTTTGTATTGCATTTTGAATAGACTGGTGATAATTTTTCATTCTGAGGAGGAGTTCCAAAACTGCCTCCATTGGATAACCTTGATGTGGATCTCACATTATCTAGAGAATTCTCCCCATCGACATATGATTTACTGACTGGCAGAGCTTTCAAGTCAGCCCATCCATTTGTCCCATGTAAAGAATACATATCACTCCCTGCATCACAAATCTCCAACATTTGAGGCAAGCCAATTTTCATTTTCAGTATGGTATCATCCAAAACATCATCTTCATCATCAGAACTGGAGGAGTACTCTGCATTCCGCAATTTCTGCATATTTGCCAAAAATTTCTTCTTGAAGCTGTGAAAACTGATCTTTCCAATGCCAGCAAACACAGTGTTTTCTGATGCTTTCAAGTCACTGGTGCATGCTGCTTCTTTGGTCTGGCTCTGTCTAATGAAGCTTTCCTTGAATTTCCAGAAAAACTCATCTTCTGAAATTAAAACTGCTTGAAACCCATTTTTACTGGCCCCATTAGTGGGGCCAGCTAGCACGTTTTTTGACTGGCTTTCATTTTCTAATGAGTTTGAGAACGATTGTTCATGCATTGGTACTGCCTCTTTCTGTACAGATGCATAGGCAGACCTAAATTTGGCATGGGTTTTTGAACGTCCTCTTGATGGCTTATGATACCTTTCATGAGCCTTGGTCATTTGGTTTCCATGATAATAGGGAGGCTCTCCTTCAGCATCACTTCCATTTTCACACTGATTATTTGCACTGGGATCACATCTATCAAATCTATGGAGATCTTCTAAAGGAATGTTCCTCCTTATCTCCTTAGCTGCACGTGCTTCATACAGTTTGGCATCAACAGTTTGAGAGGGGTCTACATCAACTTGATGGACTTTGATTAACATAGCTCGATGACCTTTGAATTTGCCTATCACAATGTAGTGAACTCCTTCCTTGAGAGGTTCCCGCTTTTTTCGTTTTCTCCGTTTGCCCTTCTTGCTCTTCGGTTTACTTGAGTATATAGATCTTAATTTGGCCTGCCGCATGCTTTGCCTGCCACCCATGTTTGCCCGAATTTCATCTTCTATACTTGAAGATCTTGTGGATCTGCGCATTGATGACACACTGCCATCTTCACTTTCATCATCCGATTCTTTCTGAGAACTTGTGATTGATGTTCCTTCATTCTCATCCCAGGCTCGGCTGGAGTCACTGAAATCATTTGGGTGCTGGTGTAACATATGACTGGGTATTTTCAAACGTAAGGACTTAACGTTCTTCCTGCAACTCACTCTACCTCTTCTTTTGGCCTGTGCTGTTGAACAGGCAGCATTGTCTGACATTCTCAGTACAGTGTACTGGTCTAGAGTTGACGGCACAATGTCTGTGTCATTATCTGATGCACTAGTACTTAGCATCGAATTGTTCAGGCTATCTCTGTCTTTGCTATCAACATTGTGAGGTAATTGCGATCTATCCTTCTTGAGAGATAATTTCTTCCCTCCTCGTCTTCTGTTATTTCCCTTTTGAGCGCTTAAACTCTCCTCACTGATGTTTACAGTTTTGCAATTTCTGGATTCTGAGGAATGAAACGCCGACTGGTGCGGATCAAAGCTCAGATCTTTGTGCTCTTTTGCTGCAGAGTTGGCCATAGGTTCAGCATGGTCGTCCCACCTCAGTGCGTTCACCCGGGTATTGACAGAGGAGGTCTCAGTGGTGTCCTTGGTGTTGGGTTCTCTCTCATCACCACTGTGGCCATAGACACTCCCACTATCAATTCTGCTTGCTAGCCCATGCTGGCCCGGGGAACGCAATCCGTTTTTTGGCTCCATGTAGGCATTGCTGTAGCCTGCTGGAGGTTGCTGCGGTTGGAGCTGCTGCTGCTGTTGTTGCTGCTGCAGTTGGTATTGGTGCTGCTGTTGATGGTGGTACTGCTGTTGCTGCTGATAATACTGTTGCTGCTGAGACTGCTGTGGGTAGTGTATGTGGTTCATGTATGTGCCTTGATGGTTTGAGTAATACATTCCTGGCGACTGGCTGGATGATGATGATGACGACGATGGATGAGGATAGTAACTGTTTCCTTTTTGGCTGAACTGCTGGTATGCCATTGCAGCATTACAGTCTGGGGGTTGTGAACCATAATGTCTATTCATATTGCTCTGCATCATTTGCTGGTGTCCTGCGTAGGCATTAAAGTTTCGTTCTCCTGACTGTTGAGGATACGGGAAATTCCCCTGCTGTGGACTGAAGCCACCTTGCTGTGGACTGTATGCCCCTTGCTGGGAGCCGGGACTCACACCGCCATTGAAGTTGGCCTGCTGTTGTCCAGGGAACTGGCGCATCCAGTCTGAGTTGACAGGGGAATTCCGAGGCATGGTTGAGCTTGCTCGGGGCATGGCAGCACTTACTTGGCTTGCATGAAAAGAACTGGGTGGTGCCACTTTGTTGGGAGGGAAATCAGTGTCAAATTTTGACATGGTGCTTTCCTCCCCACCACTGTCACTTATTTTGTCTGCACTGACAGTGGGAATATCCAAGTTTACTCTATTTGTGGAACCAAACTGAGAAGGAGGTGGGAAAGTGGCATTATATCGTGCCAGATCTGCATCAGTCAACTTTGTAACTTTCACTATCTCCCGTCCAATTTTCAGCAAACTGTATCGCCTGGCATCCATAGGGTGCATTCTAACCACTTTCACATTGTGTTTTCTGGCCTCTGGGCTCTTGAAAAATTTCAGTTTTTTGAAGACTGGCGTAGGCACATGAAATGTGTAGGTATAGGCTGGATTGGTTCCCAGAGTGCCACTCATTGCTCCAACATCGGACATCCGTTTATGCAAAGGCCCAGGCTTTCTAAGCTTGTGCTGTTTCCCTGTGCGAGGATTACTGCCCAAACTCTGTGATCTGTTTATGGTCCTGGGTTTGAGATCCCCAGGAAAATCTGTATCCATGCGATCTGACTCTTCTGACGATGTCATCCCAGCTGTATCAGAGTTTGCTCTTTCAAACCCATGTTTGAAAGGAGTTTCAAGTGTAATGAAATCCTTGACAGAAGGGCTTGTCTGGTTTAAATCTGAGGTAGGTGTGGATTTGGCTGTCTCTGATTCATTACAGTCCCGGAACAAGTTGGGCACCACAGATGCTGTTGCATCTTCCCAGCCAGGATCCTCAGACCCAACATCTGACACCAACTGGAACAGGCTGGACAGAGAAGATTTGTCGTTGACATTCTCTGAGGTGGTGGCAGTCTGCTCATCTACAGTTGGTGTAGGTAAGCTGCTGTTTGAGTTGTTCTGCAATGGACTCTGGTCTCCCTGAAATGGATGGGTTTGATTTGGTTGCAGATTGTTGTCAAAGAAGGATTGTTGCTGCACTGAGTCCGCACTGAACGATCTATGCTGGAGTCTTCCTCCTGCTGGTCCAGGATTCATACCAGCATCAGGGGTAGCACTGTTGGTGCCACCTCCGGAACTCCCAAAATTCTGCCAGTCATTGGGACCCCAGGCCTGCTGTAAGAGATGTTGCTGATGCTGTGGCCACTGAGTCCCTGGCATAAAGTTCTGCTGTTTCCACTGCTGCTGTTGTTGCCAGTTATAGTTCTGCATGGGAGAAGGCATTCTCTGCTCACTGCTGAATGGCAAGGATATAGACTGAGATCTGCCTGGACGGCCCATCATCTGAGGATTCATCATAGGATGTGGTGGATAGCCTCCAAATCCCATCATTGGAGGAGGCACAGGAGAGGATAAGCTGGTACTACGTGGCCTGGCTGTTGTTTTTCCACCCTGGCCTCCTTTGCTTTTATATTTCTTCTTGGGTTTTGGTGGTGTGGGACTTGCCATGGGCTTTTTCATAGCTGCATCTCGATCCTCTTTCTTAATGTTCATGCGCTGAGGTTCTTCCATGAGAAGCTGCTGAATCATTGGTGTAGCGGAAGCCATTTCAGATTTTTCAGAATTTACATTGGATGGCTTGGATGTGCTTGTTATGTCTGGCAATTTCCCTGATGATTCTTTGCTGACTTTGGCACTTGACTCTGACACAACATTTGGTTTGAATTCTAATGTTGAAATCTTGGTGATTGGTGGAGTATCTAAAGATTTACTGTTGGAGGTTGCACCTTTACTTTCATCCATAGTGACAGACGGACTCATACTACCAACTTCTGGTGGTTTTGACTGCATGAAGCCCATACCAACTGTTGGAGATGTACAACAATTCAGTGACTGTGATGGACTGGCAGATGGGGATTTCATAGGTTCTACCTGACTTTTTAATCCTGAGCTGGGTACGGGACTCATACTTGGAGGCTGCGGTGATTTGAAACCTCCAGAAACTGAAGTGTCTCTCATAGCACTGACACCTTTTGTCTGCTGGAGCTGTGTTGGGGACCGACTGATTCCTGCATTAAAACTACTATTCATGTTATGAGATCCTTTGCCTTGGCCTGGCGGTGACATATCATTCTGCTGAACTTGGATATGTGAGCCTATAGCACCACGCTGCTGATGGGACATCTGCTGAGGACTTTGTGCTTGTGAAGTGTTGGTGCTACCTGACGATACATTTCCAGACAGACTACATGCAGCTGTAGCCTGAGCTTGCTGGCTCTGCCCTGAAGTCCCCACCTGCTTCACTGAACTGCCAAAAAGATCAATCTCCTGACTTCCTGTTTGCCCTACACTGCTTTTCCCACTTGCCATCTGGCTCATACCTGACTCTGTACTATCTTGGCTCCCTATTTTCTGGCTGCCCGACGGTCCTGTAGCACTTTGAGAACTTGTGGCAGGGCTGCCCATAACACCAGGATAATATCCAGGATAGCCTTGGGCTCCCCAGGCAGATGATGCTGGATAACGCCCACCATGAGCTGCAGCTTGATACGGCGCTGGATATGGCTGTTGTGAAGATGTCTGGCGCACCGAGTGCACAGATGGTTGGTATTGGGAGGGATACATGGGACTATTTTGGCTCTGGTAGGATGGGCCCTGGGGTGATTGGTGAGGCTGGGTAACAGGTGGAGACTGATAGGGCAAACTGGCTGATGGTGACTGGTAGGGCTGACTGCTTGAGGGGGATTGATAAGGTTTGCTAGCAGCTGATGACTGATATGCTTGACTTGACATGGGTGATTGATAAGGTTGTGTGGATGATGGGGACTGGTATGGCTGACTGGCAGTGGGTGACTGATATGGCTGTCCTGAGGAGGAGTGATATGACTGAGGAGAATGAAATCCCTGGCTGGATCCTGGTGACTGATATGAGTGAGATGGGCTCTGGTAAGGTTGTTGAAACTGCTGACTGGATGGAGGGGACTGGTAAGGGGGAAATGGGTACTGGTGCTGGGATGACATGGGTGATGGAAATGATTGCTGGTGGGTTGGGGATGCATACGGATTGTGCGATGGTGACTGAAATGATGCAGAAGCAGGAGATGGGGATCGAAATGGAGCTTGCTGAGAAGGGTAGCCACTGGTGGGCATCTGCTGAGGCCAGTTTGGATACTGCTGTTGTGACCAGCTTGGACTTTGGCCTTGCCATCCAGCACTGCCAGAGCCTGATTGCTGGGGCCAACCTTGCTGAGACCAAGCTCCACTTCCAGCTGGGTATCCCTGTGGAGTTCCCATGCCTCGGCCTGCCACTCCTGCCCTCCACCCCATCTCTGATCCCCCTGCAGACAAGGGATCAAGACCAGGGACCTGGCCTGACCCCGACACTGAACTCATCCCTGGGTTTGGATTTTGATCTGACTTCTTTTGAGAACCTGCACAAGAAATACAAAATACCAATTAAAAGGCTAATTTCGATTTTCAAAAAAATTACCCATATCGTGAAAAAAAATACAAAAACCAAAGCAAAACAACAAACACATATGGGGACAATTTTTTAAATCTTCATAGTTTCTCGGCACCACTGATAAATGGAAGTTTTCTTAACAGCCGTCAGACAGAAGTCCTCATATAGTTAAAGTGACAAACTAAAATGAAAAACATGGTATGCAGCAAATGCCAATCAGAAAAATCTGAAATCTCCTTTTGTGCAAATAAACTGGTCTATAATTAAGAGCTTGTTTTCCTGTGAAGACAAGTTCTTGAATTTTGAAAATCAGTCAAGAAATAAAAAAAAGTTATATGTATTTGAACATTCAAAAATCATTACAAAAGAGATATAGGAAAATACTGTCTAAAATATGAACCGTTAAAATTCCCATTTTATCACTGAAAATGCTGAATCTCTCTCATTTACCACAACAAACTCGTGACATTTTGCATAATGATGTAATTTTTAATGCAGATTCCAATGAAACCCTCACATGTATGATAAAAGGCTAAACACAGGGTCAAATTTGCATATATTTGCATAAATTGTCTGTGGTTCCAATGCCATATGTGTAATTATTTTGTCAGTGAGCAGTCCATCTGTCTGTCTTATCAAGTTAAGTACTATACGGATGTAATTTTCAATGCAGATTCCAACAAAACCTTCAAAAATGTGATGACACGCTAATCAGAGAACCAAATTTGCATATATTTGCATAAATTATGTCGTTTCAATGTCATGTTTATTTTATCACAGTTCATGTCTATCTTTCTTATCTATTCTAAATACTTAACTAATTTTCAATGTAGATTCCAACGAGACCTTCAAAAGTAGGACAATATGCACATGAGATAACTTTCCGCTAGAGGTTGAAAAGCGAAATATATATCGATACCGATACTTCATTACTGCATGAATGCTATGAAATATTATCTAGGTAAACTCATCATTTGATGCAATTCCAAGACAGAAATCTTACTTTCCAGTTTCCTCTCTCTGCCCCCTCCCAAAAGTATGATAAAACACTAATTAAAGGGTTAACTATGAATTTATTTGCATAAATTATCATCTACAAACATTTTAGTTCTAAGGTCTAAGGAGCTTAGCCATAAATCATGCTCAATCAAGGAAATGTTATCCTGATGTATGTATTTTGATTTCTGGTGAAAAGAAACGCTTCTAATTTCGAATAAACTGTTGGCATTATACCATTATACTATGCCTAAATCAGTGTTACAGCCATACCAGTTGCAAACAATTGAAGATGCCTCGAAATATTATTGGAAACAGAAAAATTGTTGACTGAATAGTCCCAGCATCTTCACAAGCCCATAAAAAAAAAAAAAAAAAAACCACAAGTCCCTATTACTGCTGTGGCATTTGTTTCAATTAGCCAACGCATGTAAATATATTATTGACAAAAATGTGTGTACTTGGGGTAGTCTAGCCTAATTGCCGCAGATCTAGATCTAGATCTATTTTTTATAGATTACACTGTACCCTTCAAAGTCTGTCACCTCTCTTCAAACTACATTAAGGGGGCTCGATAGTAAAAAATCACTTTTTTAAAATTCTACTTAAATAAAGCAATTAATGTGATTGTAATGTAA
>JBCEWB010000015.1:3107906-3120292 GCA_039654565.1 Peronia peronii | reverse complement strand
CCCCCCCCCCCCCCCCCCCCCCCCCCCCCCCCCCCCCCCCCCCCCCCCCCCCCCCCCCCCCCCACTCCTAAAAACAACCTTTTTTCTATTATTACAGATAGACTATTTTAACCTTTTCCATCGAATTAGGCATGTATTAAATTAGAGGAAAGGAGTGAAAAAATGGTTGCCATGGCAACGCCGCCAACTTGGATTTTGGCATCTCTAAAATGGCCAACTTCAAAATCTATCTAGTCCACCAATTTTTGACAAAACTTGATGAAACTTGGTGAACATATTGTTTGACATAATATTTTCAGCCCTTCCTATGCAATACAAAATTTTCTAGAAAATTTTGAAAATGCCATGGAACAAAAAAATCAAACTTCCGCGTTTTTTCATACTAAAACCCAATGTTTTTTTAAAAAAACTTACCAATCGAATGGGCTGTGCATAAGTATGTTTTTTGGTCTTGTTATGAAAATGATGTGTACCAAATTTGGTTGGAATCAGTTTTGAAACAAAAAAGTAGACAGCAAAATACTGTCAAAAAACTGGGTTTTGAGAAAAACACATTTGAAGTTGTTTTTTTTCAGCGAAAAATGGACATGATGAATGTTTCTGTTCGGCTTTCAGCCTCGGAACAGCACTGTTTTACATACTAGTCCTCTCTCCGTGACTTCTGTGTCTCTTGATGCCGTTTTTCAGTTTTCTGGGCATATCTTTTCTCAAATTTTGCTCCCTACCCCCCATCATTATAAGGGCTCCCATATACAGTAAATACCGGGTTCTTGAGGGCCTATATGTGCGCCCCATATCTTTTTTTGTCCAAACCATGAGTGTTCTGACCTTTACTATGGCAGATAGTCCACAACTGAGCTCTGAGGCAGCAGAAAGAAAGGAAATTTCACTGTTTATAGGATGTGGAAATTCATTTTAGAACGCTTACACTGATAATCTGCATGATCAGCTGTTTTTTTTTGCCTAACAGTGGTCATTCAATGTCCATCCCTGGCACTGGCGTTCATGCTATTGCTAGAAGGGGTCATAACCAAGCGTCTTATGCACTTTTTGCCTATATATAATCATATAGTGATGATCTACGACTGCACGTAGCAGCCAGATGGAGCCAAATCCTGGTTGACAGTAGGCTAGGCCTACCGTTGAATGACCATTGGTCGAACACGTCAGAATGGACATATCCACTTTTTTATACCATTTTTATACGCAGAAAAAGGCAGGGGGAGGCGTCCTGAAATATGGATTTTGCTCAAAAAATGCAATTTTTGTTTTTTGTTTTCTCTTACAAGTCCTGCTTTTCTGCGTAGCTTTTTAGATATTATATCAAACAGTAAGTTCACCAAGTTTTATCAATTTCCATTGAAATTTGACGGTGGAGATAGATTTTAAAATCAGTCCATTTAGAGATGCCAAAATCCAATATGGCGGCGTTGCCCTGGCAATCGATTTTTTTTCACTGTTTTCCTCTAATTTGAACATGCCGCATTCGATGAAAAGGTTAAAATAGTCTATCTTTAATAATAAAAAAAATCACCTCCAGGACGCATCCCCCCCCCTCCCCCCTTAAAATTCGACTCATTTCATCCAATCCATGACAAATATTACGATGGTCTTGCCGTAGTTATAACAGGCTACAGCTGTAACTGGAATTTGCTCCCTACCTCAAGTGAACCATACACTGAGCAACATCAATCTTTTTTCCTCACAGCTAATGCACTAGATCTATTTTAACTTGATGCCTACTTTCTTTTTTTATCCACTATCAACTGGTGGTAGCTTGTTGATTACAGTATAACAGTTCATGTTTCACAATTCATGAAAGGCAGATATAAGGTCATGACTGGGTCAAAGTAAAATCGATGGCATCACGCTAGTGCACATGTCACTAAGTTACGGAATAAAATGAGTCGGCATTGGGTTTCACTGATAAAATTGACTTTACTGACCATGAACTCATACGTCATAACTTTGATTGTGAACATCTCAGAAAAGAGTCATCGCAAAACACTGATAAAATTGACTTTACTGACCATGAACTCTCAGGTCCATAACTTTGACTGTTAACATCCTAGAACAAAAGAGTCATCTTTGATTGTGAACATTTTAGAAGAGAGTTATCACAAAACACTGATAAAATTGACTTTACTGACCATGAACTCTCAGGTCTATAACTTTGACCGTTAACATCCTAGAACAAAAGAGTCATCTTTGATTGTGAACATCTCAGAAAAGAGTTATCACAAAACACTGATAAAATTGACTTTATTGACTATGAACTCTCAGGTCCATAACTTTGACTGTTAACATCCTAGAACAAAAGAGTCATCATTAAATTAATTTCTCATCAATGTGAAGATACCCAATTCCCTTCCTATGACGCCTATGTCACAGCACATTTTTATGGCGGTCCAGGAAAAATGCATAAAAGTCCACTAAAACTCAGAGGCCTGCTCAGTTCTAAATTACAGCATAAATAGTCCCTTCCGGACCATATGTTGAAAACTGAGTTCCTAGTATTAAACCAAAGTTCAGCTTCTGATCTCTCACATATCAAAAGCTTTAGTCATAATTTTGCCTCTGTGTTTCTAAAGCTGTTTTCTGAAATGACTATACTGAATGAACTGCAAACCAACAGACTATTCAATTGACTTTGATTAATTCTGCCAGAGTGAGCTATGTTTTCCCATAATGAATTGCAGCGCAATGCATTTTTTCTTCAATTAACTATCAAATTAATTCACAACAAAAGGGAGGGAGATAACAAAATGAGGTTATGTTTTTTTTAAATACAGTATATTACTAGGCACTCATTTCTCTCTGAAAATCATTGGAATTTGTTTGCAAAACTCTATGCATTCTTCTCAAAATGAACTTTTCTATCCGGTCACCTTCAAAAATTCATAGGAAAAAAAAATGTAACAGAGATATTCTAAAAATTTAAAAAGCTACATAATCAGTAAAAGCTTGTTTCAGAAATAATTAAGAATTTAAAATGTAAATTTTCAACAATTACACCCCTTTTCCAAACTAAAACATCTGACATCTGTACCATTTCATGATCATTTCACATGCTTCCATGAAGAAAGTCTGCGTGCTTACTATTACCCTTGCTGAGCTAGTCTGAAAACGTGTAGAACTTAAACGTATCTGAATTAATGTCCAATGATAGTCTACCCCAGAGTCAAATCAAAACAAGAGATATCATTTCATCCAAAATGTTTAAGGAATGCGACTGCTGCTTAAGTTTTGCGATATTTGTCTCACAGCCAGTCAAAATGAGTTGTATGTCAATTTCCCATAAAACTGAGTTATTATTACCACATGAAACCTTAATATTCACACACTTTTCAGGTGGTGTAAAAAACTTTAGGACCAGTTTGACTGTAGCCAGAGATAATGCAAATTGAAGAGACGCTAAAATGAGGAAAAACATCACAAACAATGAATACTTTAGCATGTATATCTACATTGTCAGCTCGCAACACCCTGATATAATTAGAATTTGCCCACAACAGCAATATTTTCTTAAACGGAGATGAATGTTCTTTCAATTTCTGCAAGAAAACATCAATATTAGACCAACCTCATCACAGCAAAGTGATAACTAGCCACAAGGGATACATCATCATCAAAACAGAAACAAGAACTGGGGGAACTAACTTACATGATAAAACATGCTGCTATTTCATAAGAGGAGCTTACATGTTACAGACATGTAATTATGGCACAAATTTCACACCTGCCGCTACCAGTGTCATGCCAGATAATAATTTTTTTCTAAACTAAGGTAGTTCTTTTATCGTCCCACACAGCTTTACCCGTATTTCACGTATTTTTTTTGGTATGATATTTAGTAATTTATATTTATTTGTTTATATTTAGTTACTCATTTATTCATTCATCTAACTGTGAGACAACAGAATCACTTAAGTAAGGAAGGTAATAATAAAATATAAAATAACAAGAACGAAAAAGAACACACACACAGACATGCACTTACCCACATGCACACACACACACACACACACACACAGACACATGCAAAATAGATGTACCGTAGCAATTGTTGGCCGGTGTACTTTACGTATAATTAATAGAACATTCAGTCAGTTTCATAAGGCCTGCCTTGTTTCTGAGATTGCTCAATAGCTGACAACAAACAAAACAAAACAAAAGTCCCACTTATGTTTTCAAATACAATAAACATTGGGGTTTTTTTGTGAATATTCTATTACTAAGCTCTTGGAACAGGCTGGCACTTCTAACCTGACGACGACATTCATGCATATATATGTATTTTTAGAAAGAGAGGGTTGGGTGTTTTTTTTGTTCTAATTTTTAAATTTCACCCATAGTTCCTACACAATTATCATGCACTATAAAGCTATTTGCTGTTCCATACCACTAGTCCCTTGAACTTTTTTTTTTTCCATAATTTACATGTTATGCAGCAAAGCATACAAAAAAAAATTTTTTTTAAAAAATGAAGTCAAAGAGCTCTTTTTTTTTTTCCTTCAATGGCTATATTGCAGCATTTCTCCACTATGTAACTTAAAATTTGGAAGTATTTCCTTCTTTGTTTCCATTACAGACGGACAGAGCATTGTATAAATGAATAAAACGAACAAGAGCTAACAACAACTAAACAATGTGTTCAGTTGCAGCTTCAAAGTAAGGAAATGCATTTAGTAAGACCAGTGAGCATATCTAAATTCCAATGCCATGTACGGGGGGAGGGCGCTGTATTTTTTTTTTTCTGTTTTTTTTTTTTTTCTGTTTGTTTTTTCTTTTTGAACTACAAAACTGATAGCCCCACCATTCCCTTGCTGTGGAAAGCAGGGCTGGCTGACTTAATGGTGAAAACTATTGTCTATTGAACCTTTGAACACTGAATTTAGCACTTTCATACTGAAAGGATGCCATTTTCACTCAAACCAATTAGCTGCTACAGATGCCCTGGTTAACTGAAACTAACTGGGTTTCCTGATAAAATCTTTTTCCTATTCTCTCTCATCCTTTATTCCCTTTTCCTTTTTTTTTTTTTTGTGTTCAGTTGTTGTTATTTAGGGTGAGAAAAGGGGTGGGGGATGAGGGGAATATTTTTTTTTTCCTTCATTTGCTTTTCCAGGTCAGGAATCAAGGAAGAATTTATTTGGTAGAATTTTTTTTTTTTTTAAATCCAGTTGTTTTTCTTTTTTGGGGGCGAGACAGAATGGAGGGAGCAGAGGGGAGGGGAAGGGCACTTTTTTTTTTTTATGATTCAAGTAAGAATCCATGCCTATTTTTGGCAGGAGACAAAAAAAGGGCAGCCCACACACATTTTATCAAATAACTGGAATCCCTCCTTCCCTCCTCCTCCACCCATACACAAAAGAAAGAACTGAAACGTGTGTCCAAATTTTGGAAATTCAGTCCTTTAAAGATCACATGTTAATAAAGATTTCATATGTGCATATTTCTGATAACTATGCTGAAAGACTTAACTCTACAACTGTCTAGGAGAGATCTGGTCAAAGACCCACTTGCTACATTTTGCACCTCCATTCCTTTGAAATCATCTGCAATATAATAACTTGATATGCGGGTCATGCTATCTCACCCATGAGTTGCCATTTCTTAACTCTTTGACTCTGTAAAACTGCTCAGTGTATCATTTATCCATTAGTTTTGCTATTGAGCCATTTAGATCACCACCTCTCTGTGTGAGGTTACAGAAAAACTAGAGCTTTTATCAGTGGCACAAATGTAAATGCACTGAAGACTGTGGCCACAAGAATGCAGACAAAAAACCTAGGGAAAGAAATGTGAAATTTTGCTCTCTGCACGAGGTTAAACTATCAATAGAATTTGTCATCACAGAAACCCTGACAAGGCAGCAGTTTTTACCAACCCCATTTAAAACATTCAAGAAAGCTCCAACCAAATAATATGTAGTAGTCTGAAGCAAAACTGTATCAGTCATGGTATTTCATGATTGTAAAAAAAAAAAAAAGAAAGAAAGAAAAAAGAGAGAAAAAAATTTATAATACAGAGTTATGTTATATCACTAACAGTCAACATGCATTTTTATACAAGTCTGATCCATGAAAGGACTAGACATGCTGTCTAAAGTTCAGTGCTTTACAATTTGTGGTAAACTGCAGATCTTGAATAATTCTAGAAGTAAAACATTGTTACGGTGATTAAAATTTATTGATGATGAGTTCACGAACACTTCCCTTACTGCTCAGTATATATGGATTAACTCAGTATATGATGAATTCATACATGCCTTATTTGGCAATCAGTCATACTATCTATTATTTTCTTTTCTTTCCCTCAATCATGATCTACAATGTGTGTGAATAACCGTTGCTTACAGAGACTGATAGATTAACATATTTATTTGGGCAACATCTTCTTAGGTCATTAGCTCATGAATAAGTTTTTGCTAACAAGAAATGAATGTCATGATAAATTTCCAGATGTCCCATATGTCACGAGTAATGTTATTACACTAGTTTCCTTTGTCATGATTTCCTTTCACTCATGAACAATCACGTGTTTTAAATATGTATCCAGCATTTCAGTCCCCTATAAACAGGATTATTTTGGCTCTAAATGCATATCCGGCACGCATTTTTGGATAGAAATTCATGCCTTTTATTCATCCACTTTATGACTGTCATGGGGTGTTTAATATACGTATCATGTACACAGGACCTCTGAAATATATTTGGCGTTATCGGAGACGGTTAGACAATAGGCTTCCTTACCCATGAAGCCTGGGCACCAATGAGTCACTGATAAAAAAAAAAGCTGATTCTGTGGCACTTTCACTGAGAGGCAGACATCTGATCCCCCCACCACCCTACCCAAGTCACTTTTGTTTACAAAGATAAAAGACAACTTCTGCATCATAGCACTGCTACTCAATATTGGACGAAGCATGCCATCGCCGAATCTTGTTATAGAGCCCGCCCTCCATTTGTAATCTCAAAACTGTTTCTCTGATGATAGGAATGTTCATATTGCTACTAAATGATTTCCTGTTAATAATTTTACAATGAATTACCCTGAAAATCATTTGATTGCAGTTTTCTGTTGTTTCTAAGGGTGAACTGGTTGTATAAAAAAGTTTAATTTTTGTGGATGTTACAAAAGTAGAAAACAGCTTCTGAGACAACAACAGAAAACAAAAAAGTAAAGTATTTATCACCAAACGCAATTCTCTTCACTTTTTATATTTATATCCTCTCTGGAAGTTGTCAGTACATAGGAAAACTACATGAGCAATCTGAAAAATTTCAGTCCATACGGTAAAAATTATTGCACTCTTAGTTAGTATATTTTAATTACACATCACTGACTTTTGGAATGTTTTCTCAGCAGAGCACATCTGATGAAAGTACTCACAAAATCTCTAAAGACTACATTCACATTTAGTTCAATTCAAGAATACAGACTTCATTATTACAGACTTTAAAACCAGCTGGACATGAAAATGACCTCTCACTAGCATTACAACATTTTTACTTATCTCTATGCCTTCACAGGAATAAAATTTTTGGTGACAAAAATTTTTTTAAAAAAACAAGAATTATTATTATTTTCAGAATCAAATGGCATGTTTGATTCCACTATTACAATGTAACAACTAATTAATCTTAATTCTTATTTGTGTCGATTCTAAAAAAAAAAAAAAAAAGCCTTTTCTTATATCAGCTTCAGGAATTTTACAAGGGGAACTTCATATGAACAAAAAAAAAAAATTGTTTACAAAAAATAATAATAATATAAAAAAATCAGAGGAGGACTATTTTGTGTAACTTGGCTGAGCACTTTGGGTCAAAACGCTTCAGATCACATGATCACTAACAATGGAAAGAAAACTGACGGATTCTTCTAGGGTTTGCTCTTCTTTGTTCAAGTCATATTTTTCTTGTACTTGTTGAATGACTTTGTAACAGTTCACGCCAGACAATCGTCTTACTGAAGCAGCCGGTAGATGGCTTTCTCTTAATAAATTAGTCTGGCAGACAGTCATTTGCCACTTCGCATGTTGCAGAAAATAGATATTCATTAACTGAAAGCCTGTCTCAATAGTATGATCAACTGACTATCATTGTAAAGAAATATGGCTTTTTCTACAAGGCGAGTTATCTATGCTTGAAACCAACAATGGAGCTACTGAAAGGGAAAGCAGACAGTGTGTAGTAATAAGAGATCAACCACCTGGTTGTCTCTGGCAATAAATGGCCCTAAGGGTTGACAAATTTTCCTACTGTAATAGGCATATTTAATGATATGATGTGTGATTTAAGTTAACAAGCACTTCTTCACAATATCATATAACATATTGAGTTTTGTGCAATATCATGTAACCAAAGAATGACAATTTCAAATCATCCATAATTTCTTCAGCAGAAGAGTGTTGCCATAAGTTCACTGTTTACCATAATTTTTTTTTTTTTTTTAAATTACCACTGAAGAAAGTACACCAATAATATATAAAAAAATTATTTCCTGACACCAAGATGATTAGCAGCACTGACATGAATCTATTTTTTGAAGAACAAGATCAAAATAAACCAATTTTTTTACCACCCTAACCCTTTCCTAATCGAATTTTGTAACCACATCAAATGGGGAAAAAGAGAAAAGTTTGTTGATAACATGTTGCAAAGGAAAGAGGGGAAAAAAAAAAAAAAACACTGAAAGAAAATTTAAGATTTTCAATAATAATATCCCAGACAAACTTGTAGAAAAATTGGGGTATTCATTTCACTAAAGTAGGCAAATTTAAAATTGTAATCATACTAGCAGCTATCATCAAGTAAATTTTGCGGTGTTCAGCAAAACAAATCAATCTATGCTATGAAGTAACAAGAAGGACAAAAATCATGGTCCATATTGTGAAGGGGAGTGTGTAAGATTTCAATGTTTTCTTTCTTTTTTTTTTTTTTAACATGACACCATCTTCTGTAGGCGCAGAGTGAGAATTATCATGACACCATCTTCTGTAGATGCAGAGTGAGAACTATATTCTCACAAAGCAGCGTACTGAAAGCCCCTATCTCATTCTCACGAACTGATCTGTGGTCCTGTCACATGAATGTGACCGACGACTGCTTCTCAAAATTATTTTGATCTCACCCAGACGTATACGGATATGTTATATTATGCCCTTCAATCACCTGCGGATAACTATCTCAGCAGATCCTAGAGGCAAAGATACCTCCATTCATGAGATGGGTAACAACATACTGCTCCACACTTCAATTTAGACATACAAAAATCCATTTGGATAATCAAGTCTTCAGCCCTAATCATGTTCATCTCATTGACACTGTACACTGGGCATGCTGTCACAACTACTACACCATTTTGATCTCAAACAGAACTAACAAATATCACCTGGAAATGCAAGAAATCTATGGCATGACAAGTGCTGTTCCTGACAACAAAGCGAAGGCAATTCCTCACCTCAGTGTACTTATGACTCTTTAATTCCCAGGCACAAAGAAGCTAAACACATGATAATCAATACTATTTCCCACATTTGACAGGCTATGTGGCAACTGATGAGTCAATGAAAATTACCACCTGAGTCATTCTGCCAACAATGAAAGAATTATACTGCAAAGAAGTTTTACACTTCATTTTTAAATACACTATGACCACGAAATGAGTTCTGCATATCGATGGTGTCGGGTGCCAACCAGCCAAGTCCAAAATTTTCAAAAAAATGTTTATACCAGTAATGCATGCGCATTGAGACTTCCCTTGATGTATAAAAATAGCTAAGCCAACTATCCATTAGATTTTGTCAAAATCTTCACATGGCCACACCGACCACAACTTCAGTTTACCTAAACTTGCACGTTTTTTTGTTCCTCATGTAAAATTTGCTTACATAGACTTGGCTGATTTGCACCCGACACCATCGATGTGTATGTGTGTGTGAATGTGTGTGTGTGTGTGTCTGTGTGTGTTGCGACTGGAGCAAATGAGTCGGAAGTCACGCCGGGTGATAAAGATCCCCAGCCGTTTTCGGTCATTTTTAACTACTTTCTGACTGAGATGCTAAATTCTGTTTTCACAAAACAACAATGTAACCTTTTTTTTAACCTGAAAAAAAGAAAAATTTTGGTATCATAGTCGGAAAATAGTAAAAAAAAAAAAGGGTAAAAAAAACAATTGTAACTCGAAATCACCAGGCGCGACTTCCGACTCATTTGCTCTGGGCACAAGACATATATATATATATATATATCTCAGATCATATAACCCTTTCCAGAAGAAAAGAAAACAGAAAGGTAAACAAACTTGTTTCTACAGGGATGTCAAACTGTTTTCACAAAGAAGTTGGAAAATTTTGCCCCCCCCCCCCTGGGTATTTTATCATGGCTATCTGGCGCTGTCCGGTTACGTAAGGCACTTTTAAAAAATGTAGGATTTTCATGCTAGAAGTTTTCATTCTTTTGACAGAGGTTTGCAAGTTTTCACAAGATTCTGGGATGAGACAATAAAATTATACAACTAGTGGCAATTACAAGAACTAAAAAGATCCCACAGGCAGTGCCATCACCAGGATCATCAAGCGTAAGTAAATCTAGATCTCGTCTTTCTAAGATCATGGGCACACTATTTGTTACTGTCAGGACTCTGATGTGCTGATTTTCCATGAACAACTCTCATGAGCTCACGCGACCACTCAACTGCATTTGGTCAGGTGTGAGGAATTAAGCCAAGTGCTACGAACTTCGATCTCGATCTTCAAATAACCACAAACAACAGCCCAACTATCGTCCGAGGCATGAGCAAAACTCTTTTGTACTTCCGGTTTCACTGTCATCGTGCGAGATTTGTATTGCAAACTACACGTATTATAAAATCGCTATTGCCTTGTGGATTCATTAAAAGTCGGCAGCTGATCGGTCAAAAATAGGAAAGTCGGCGACGACCAGAAAGTCAGAATTCCCCAACTAAAGCCAGAAGTTTGACATCTCTGTTTCTGTGATGAAGGATGATTGCATTGTTTGTCTGTTTGTGTAGGGGTTTAATGGCACATCAGCACAATCACGGCTGTATTGTGCCAAACATGGTAATATATGTTTACATGTCAAGAAGAAGAGAGGAAAGAGAGCGGGACAGAAGGATGTATTCACATGAATGTTGCAAATTCAGAATTTGTGTAGATAACTGTTTCACATACATATTACAACAAACATGGAAATGGACTTTGTACATATGACAGCTTCAAAAATATGAAAATAAAATGACAATGATGCTATGACTGCCTTCTGATTACAAAATATCATTGCCAGTCATTTTCAATATATCTATCGGAGGTCATTTAGTTGATGTTAGACTCGAAGAGGAAAAAAAAAAAAATCTCAAGAAGAATTCCAAGAACAATCTGATGTTCAATCGACCATTCTTTTATAAAATATTGTGCATGCAGAAGACCTATGACCCCATAATACTTTTGTATGATACACTTCCGGTTTGCAAAATCATGGTGAACTGTGGCGTCATAAAAAGATCCAACGATGGGGGAAAAAAATGCCATGTATGTGGTGTGTCTTAGCGTTCATTTCTAAGCATCAAAACAATCAAGAAACAGGCCGGGATCAGGTGTGATGATGGACCTGGCTTCAGGGTATGCTGAGCCATTTTGAGAAATGAGTGAAGTAAAACTTAGTAAGGTAATTTTAACATTCTGCAAGCACCAGACAACATTTAGAGAACTACTTCTGGCCACTTTCTGAATAGTGCCAAGGCCTATTCCCTTCCTACACACTATGATCTCGGTAAGGTTGTTCTTCTCAATTTTATGAAGTTATGAAGAATAAGGACAGCCCAATGCACCAGGATTGTTTAAAATACACTAATGAACTATATTCATTCCTCAAATGGGATAATCAGACAAATTTTTTTTGGTCTCTACATTACAGTGAAAAATCTCGACCAGCTATGTAACATTATTGCTCTCCTACAACGGCATAAGTCATTTTCAACACTTTTAAATTGATTAAAAAACTTGCTAAAACACGTCATTTGTTTATTATGCCATTATAATGCTACAGTTCATATTCAACTAAGTAAAAACTTGGACATCTCCAGCAGAGTGTTTGTATCCCCTGCTAAAAATAGAACACCCGCTGACATTTGTTACTGCTCCACCAAAGATCTAAGAACAATTTGTAACCAGTCCTGTGCATTTTTTTATTTTTCTATATCAATGGTAGTAAACAGTTTGGAATGTTTGTATCCCGCCTACTAAAAGGATTTCCAGCTGTGGCAATGCCAATGCAAATATTTGCCCTCTTGATGTTAAGTTGTAGACATTAAGTTAAATATCATAATGGTTTTTGAATTTTGAAAATCCATCAAGAAATAAA
>JBCEWB010000015.1:3078849-3091689 GCA_039654565.1 Peronia peronii | reverse complement strand
CCTTTTCTAACACGAGGGTCAAATTCTACGCTAACGCCGATTTTTTCCCCGCGGCGGCGGGGCTCCGTTAGCATTGCTACCAGCTGTTTGCTTTGTCGGAAGAAATCTATTAACCTGATATAAAAATTCTGTTCACATATTTCATTTCTGATATTATGTGACAGCTGTCATGTTCAAGAATGCCATGAGACATCAACTGCATTTTAACACAAGTCTGACTTTTACTAGAGCAGTGACAGCGAACTAACTGCAGCTGGTATTCCACAGGTTCACAGAGTGTACGCATAAAATCAGAACAGCAGCTGTAGACTATAACTATTCTTGTAACTGTTGTCAATGTCCTACGCAGTTAATTAACGTCCAACCAACAGCGGAGAGAAAAGATTGTTTTATACATGCCACCCCCACCCCCAAAAAAAAAGACAAAAGAAAAGACATTTTGTAATGGGCATTTCACAACGTTCTGAAATTCGAGACAGTTTTAGTTCTTTAGGGAAAATGGTCAAAAACTGATTTGCACCAAGTCTAAACTGTGATTCAGGCAAAAAGGTTCTTTTCCCCATCACGACTCAAAACCTAAAAAACAAACAAACAAAAACAATACAGGCGATTATGATGACCACAAATAATTATCATTTCTTACAAAACAAGCCGTAACTACTCACATGCCAGAAACCAAGGTGATCTTGTAAACATGCTGAATGTTTGCACTTGATGACCGATTTGCAATGTTCAAAGCTTTGTCCAGACTGGCCGCAAACTGTCTCAGGTAGCGATCTGCAGGCTGCGTCCCATCATAAGGAACATACAGGTATGGAAACACACCATGGATGTGCATACATGTTTTTTGCCCTGTGGACAACAAAATTATAAGACAATCATTTCAAACAAAACTGTATATATATGAAGATATAGAAATTATAAGCTGACAACTTTTTTTCGTATTATTTGTTTCTACTCCATATTTCCTGCATTTTGCTCACTTGTATAATGCATTTCATGTCAATCATAAATTAACCGAGGACTGAAATTAGAACGTATATAGCCCTACATGAGGTCCAATCTGTGTAAAGAATTAGCACTGCTTCGGGCGTTTGCACATGAAACAGGTTTTCGTATTGTGCTGAGTTCACCTATTTATTGTTGTCAGCAGTTCACAATGGTGTGTGCAGAAACTAGGTATGACTAAAGGATATCTTAGTTTCTTACTGCATGCAAGAACTAGTAGTATCTAGATTTCTAGCAGAGAAACCTAAAATACTAAAAGAGAACCCATGGCCTTCGTAAGAGATCATTTTGTTGGTCAAACCGATACTGCTCTGTGATTAAAAGTGTATCGCAAGCATACGCACCTAAATGTTGGTATAATTTTTGGATGATTAAACTGAATGTTACTCAAAGAAAACATGCCTGATGTTTTGAAAGCGCCAATCTATCAAACATACAATTTGGATCAAACACTCGCGAGTTTACTATTCAATTATTATCGCTTTTTTAGGATACCGTCAAACATAGTAAGCCTTTTTCGACTTTATGGATGTAGAAATAGAGATCTTTATGCAACAATGTTAAAAGCCAAATATTATATAGATACATTCCGTATTTTTTGAATCCATAAGCCTTTTATGAGTTTGCTGCAGATTTTATAGTATAGATATATTAATGCTAATTGCTAATTCAACAAAACTTTCACAAACATAAGTTTCAGGGAGCAAACTGCCTTAAATGTCAGTGCCATGCAAGTCTTCTGCGAAAAATTTGTTACCTCAAATTGAATCAGAATAAAAGTGATCTGTACAAAAGCAAGGATTACAATGAGTTAACTCACGGAGACTGGACCTTCGGAAATTTTACACACTCTGGAGACTGGTGTTTTCTGTGTGTTTTTAAAAAATCACCAAGCAGCTCAGAATTGTTCAACTGCCTTGTTCTTTTGACACAATAAACTTAAAACAAAGCACAATGCAATAACACAAACAGAAATACTGTATGTTGAAAACTTTTTTGTTATGATTTAATAAAGATTATCCATATCTGACTTTTCGGAAAATTTTCAGACTCATGGTTGGTATGAAATGAAAATGTGTTAAAAAAAATCAAAACATTTCTTGTTGCTTTTTGTTTTGTTTTTCTCAATCAACAAATCTGGGCCTTCTGTTTTTCCAGAAGCCATCGCACAGCATTGTGCTTTCGTTTCTCATTGCACTGCCTGGGTCACTCAGAGTGGTTCCAAGTATCAGCCATAACTCAAAACATATAACCTGGATCTCAGTGAAACTTTGCATGAAATTAGACAAATGGTTATACTGTCGCCAGTGACGGTTCTGCCAGCTCTCGGCTGGTTAGGGACAGAGAAAACAAAAACCTAAGACAGTCTGCACAGGGGTGGCGGATCCTTCCTAAAACTCACCAGCTGATGTGGGGCCAAAGATGCGTAAAACAGGCACACGCTTGACAGGAGAATCCCTGAATTCTGAATGGGTGGTGTCCAAGCCAGGGATGGGAGGGGCCTGGTAATGGCTGGTTGCCACAATACGTACAGAAAACATAGTGCCTGACCACAGTGGTCAGCTCAGGCTGCTATCCAGTACCCATGTGACATTTATATGTTCTGCTATGGCTCAACTACTGCATCTGCAAATAAGAATGCATAAAACATTAAATGTCCAACGGTCAAATAAAGAGATTGTCCCTAGACTCTTCACATACAAAAATATTATATACTCTTTGTTAGTCTCAAAAGAATAACTATGTTTGCACCAGGAATCTGATAAACATACCAATTCATTGAGAGTCAGACACAAACTGATGACACACAAGTTACAATCAGATATAGCATCAAAACCTTATAAAAAATATCAGACAATTTGTTATCCTTATTTTACAGTATAATTAAATCCATTTTGGTTTCAACATAAAAATATTTAACAAAAATGACCTTTCATGAAACTCATCCACAGCACATTATTCTTTATTCAGTATTTAACAACGTGACATGAAACAAAAATCAGATGGCAATTTCCAGAGTCTGCATAATATAGCTTAAAAATTCTTGTTTATTTATATAGATCTATAATAAGGAAATTGAACATCTTTTCATAAAAAAAGTGATTATATGTGAAAATTTATAAATTGCCTATGTCATAATTAATCTTCTGTGCTCATGACCAAACCATAATCCAACCAAATTCAGTATTTTTACTTATTATTTGAATGAATAGCGTACTATGAAAACACCAATAAAAATTTTAATCAGAAACTGTGATAGCTTTGAATGGCCATAAAACCCATTTAAGACTGAATTGCTGATATTTTTGTAATAAAAAAGACTGACCTATTAAAATGGAACACATCGTAAAATTTACACTTCAACTCCTGATTAAGCTTTTAAATTAAACACAGCAAATGAAATTATGCAATCCCACTAAGGATGCAAAGCCTGTGACCTTTGTTATCAACCCTCATTCTCTTTACTACTGTCCCTTCTTTGCTCCACTAACTGGCAGCCTCCCAAAATCTTTGTGAAAAACTGCAACTGATTAATAATAGACAAAACTTGTTTCCATCACATCAGACTTTTAATTCAATATGAATCAGTCAAGTTACGATATTTTATAAACCATATACTGTTGGTCACATAATTAAGAACATTAAGTGCTCTCCCTCAGATTGAATGGCCATTAATGTTCAAATGACCTACATAACCCTGTGACATTAATTTATTGCATAGACAATGAACAACCTCACTCAATGGATTTTACTTGTTGACTGTTTTTCTACAAACACTGCAAACTCTGTGTTGGCTGGAAGCCAAACCAATCAACACAGACAACACGCTACATTGTGTCTAGACATCTATGCTGCAGAAGAAAAAAAAAACATCCTTGGTGAACTTCCGCAATTATATGGTACCATTGAAGTTATACATAAGAGTTCCTCCAACATCTCTCAGTGGACTGCAAACTTGGAATACAATGCAAAGACAAAATTATTCCCTATGATAGAATATTCAGCTCAATAACAATATAAAATCTTTATGAAAGAAAGTTATCTACAATGTATCTTAGGGCAAGAGTACTAGGAAAACAGCAGAGTTAGAAACCATATATCTGAAGAAAACACTTAAAACAAAACTTGTTTTATTAAGAAAGAATCTTTGGGAACAGTTTTTATGCCATGTAATTTCTTATGCTTACAAAGAAATAAAACGATGGGCTGATACGAAAACTATGCTCACAACGAACAGTTTTCGTTTCCCCGATCGAAATTTTTGTTTCATATTAAGCGTAACCAAGACCAAGCTCAGGTACTGGACCAGTTCTCTCCGACAAACAAATCATCCCTGAGTGCGTCAAGTAGGCCTACCGGTACCTGCAATGTGTTGTACTGCCCAGCAGTATGACACAACATGCCCCGACAAAGAAATTGTCTGTGAGCGAAACCCAACAACTGCCACACACACACACACACACATATATATATACTACAGATAAGACAAAATCCTGCTAGTATATATATATATATACTACAGATAAGACAAAATCCTGCTTGTGACGACTGTATGTATTTGTAGGGGCTCTTCATTGCGCTGTGATATTTCTCACCATGTCACTTAAACTTGGGGTTTATCAGCCTCAGTTCTGTCAAATTTTATTGCCATAATAAGTGTGCGCAGCTCAACAGATACTCCTTCAAGGAAACTTTACCCAACAGAATAGTGAGACATTCCATGCCCAAAGATGTAATCCCCTTAAACAGAAGAAAAAAACAGAAATGAAAGGCCACATCGTCCGCTCTAGTCCTCTCAAGTGTGTGAAACTACAATCAAAAGAAACTACATGTATGATGCGAGCGAGTATCAAATACATGTAGTCTCTTTGTCAATATCATATTGAATAATAACGCAGACTCCCCTCACCACTTGACCTACTCAACAAGGTTTGCATTACCTAATGATCAAGTTGTTGAGAGTTTAGTGAGCTATAACTGCTATGAATGAAAGCTAACATACCCTAAGTCAAGTATCTACTAGTTTATATATATACTGGATAGCTCTCTTGTGCTCTCACTGTGCCATCATTAGATTACTTGTATTTGTATATATATTTCTTTGCAGTCACTGCTGTCCCGTCAATGTTTGCCAGTCTGATCTAATAAGAATAATATCTAAGCCCACATGGTCACAGGGATGACAGCTTGCAGCTTCACTGAGATTCTATGTGAAATGGTTTGGTCCAAGCAGTTGCATCAGGTTATGAACAAATCTGTAATGGGAATGGTCTGTGTGATGAGGGTTGACTAAATTGGTACCCATATGAAATTGACATCTTTGTGAATACAACCCTTCTTCTACCACTGGCTCATTGCAAATGCTATAACATGTCAAGAAAGGGTGGAGTAAGGGAGGGATTAGAGGAAGACATTGGTCAGTAAGGTGGTCAATCTGGGCCTGCACTGTGTCACTCCGAAGCCACAGCGGAGTCTCTATAGTCAGAACAAACATCCTGAGGCTAAGTACTAGCGCTGACGATCCAGACTGACAAGCCCAGCAGCCCGCGCCGCAGGGCGTTGTGGCCCTTAGGCTGGGTCGCACTTCTAGAGTTAAAAAAGGTTTTCTACTTTCCACAGCCAATACCATTTGCCTGTCTCAAGCCCCCCCATCCCCACTCTAAAGTAATTTGTGCTTGGGAACAGCTCACCTCCTGCATCAGATTATTCTATGATCATATCACTTATTGTTTTTTTCATGGAATTCAAATGTTAATTTTAAACCCAACACTTTTCACTTGACTATTTTCAAATGCACGTTGAAAGGATGATGAACAAAGAGCAACATATTATACCAGATCTTGCTCTTCAAAATGAGACACTATTTAGAATAACCTAGAGCAGTTCTTGTTGAGAGTGTGGGCTAAATCATCATACTGAGTTTTTCCTCTCAAAGTGCCAAACTTGTATTGCATACAGACCATGACAATAACTAAAAATAAAACATGCTCGGCTGGTGGGCTAAGACAAAGTCAACGAAATAACGGCCAAACATAAAAAAAGAGTCAGCAAAGAACAGAAAGTCAATGTTTGATAGCCTTGAAAAACATAAAATTTTGTGACTAGTTCACGTTTTCAACTGACCATTTTGTCAGATATGAAATACCTGAGAACAGCAAAATAGGTTGCTTGTTACAGCAATTTCAGAAGAAATTTAAGAAGATCAATTATTTCAGGTTTGACACCACATGCGAATCTTAAAACAAAATAACAATGGAAAAAATATATCAAATTTTACATTGACATGCTCCTTGTTTTATTCTGAATCACATGTCAATTGAATGATTATTTCAGAGATCTTGCATCTATCAAAGGAGAATCTTAACATACCCCTATATTGTCATGCAATAAATCAACTCTAAACTCATTAAGTACACTACCATATAATAAGCACTACAAGAGTACTGCATGTCAGAGATTCACAGCAAAATGCAAATGGGAACTGACCTTGACAAAGGCTGAAAGACTATTCCACAATTTTCACTTCCATTTTTTAATCAAGATTCAAGAGAGAAAAATGCACAACATAGGCATTTGTCCAGAGAGAGAAACAAAAAAAATGCTTTTCAGCATCTACATTTTCTCTCCACTTTAATATGTTGATGGTAACAAGTCATAAACTGTTACAAGACAGAAATTAGGTTAAGTTTTAGTTTTGTCTTAATATATCCCCTGGAAATCTTTCATCGCATCTTCATAGGTCTATGCTGCAAGTTTACATGCAGAAAACTATGATATATACTGGCTCAAAGCGTGCATATCTGTTTCCTGGACAGCTTGACACATGCAAACTATCTATCTCACTGTCCAAAGCAAAGCAGCACAAACATAATTATATTTTTTTTTTCTTGAAAATGGTGATTTCAGACTTAAGACAGTTTGTGATGGCTATTACCAACACAAAAATGAGAATTGGTATGAGAATACTGAAGAAATTGAATGCTACATAACCAGAACTCATAAGAAGTGTGAAAATATCTGAATCATGTAGAGACCATATATATGTCTTGCGCCCAGGTAGTCGGAAGTCGCTCTGGGCGATCGTGGGTTGCGACTGTTTTTAACTATTTTCCTCCTCAAATATCAATTTTTTTTTCAGGTTAGAAAAGGTTAAACTTTTGTTTTGTGGAAAACAAATAAAAAATTTTGGTATCTCAGTCGGAAAATAGTTAAAAACGGCTGTAACTCCAAATCTCCCAGCATGACTTTCGACTCATTTGCTCTGGATGCGAGACTAACATTTTTTTTTATTCAAATCCCTCTCCTATACCACCAATGCTCTTTTTTTTTTTTTATCACTGTTTTGCCATGACTTGAAAAAGAGACAACCTTACACAAGATATTGTACACTCTATGAAAATAGACATACATTGCTGCACAGAAGTTTGCATCTTGTCAATAAATTTAGTAAAGCAAGAGGGCTATAAGCCTGGGTCAACTTTGGACAGGTCTTTCAAAAAATGAAAGGAGTCTCTTAGTTTATCACCACAATTGTAATAGACAACACTTCAGTATCTCTAAACAAGATGAGAAAAGTAGATATGGTGGGAAATGAGACACTTAATTGACCAGTCATTAGTAGCTGTTCCAGATAGCTCTGCTTACACTTGCCAATCTATGTGTATATTTCTCTTTCTTTACCAGACTCTTGAGACTCACTCTACACAGAGATCACACAGAGATGTATATATATATATACATACACGATACCCATCTAGAGGACTTGACTCTTTTTTTTGAGAAATATGAAAAAAAAAAAAAAAAAAAAATGTCTTCCTCCTGGCATCTTTTCCCCTTGAATGGCATTTTTTATTTCATGTTTATTGTGAAATCTTGAGGAATGACAAGTTTCTAATCTATCAAGGCTAATGAATTTATTTATTCAAACTGCCCCATTCCGCCTTAGATTTTCAAAAAAACAAAAAAAAAACACTCACATTATGCTGATACAGACTCCAATGATAAAATAAACAGAGCCATTTTCTGAAAGTGAAAAAGCGGATTATCAACAACCTGATTAATGATTGACTCTCCTATCCTCTTTCTAAACACTTTACCAAAATATATGAGATGCGACACGATGAAATCGTGCTCTTGTCAAATTTTGATATGGAGCTATTGGTACTACTGTGAAGATCATTCATTTCCCTTTCTGTTTATGAATTTTTTTGTTGTTGTTGTTCTACCTTAAGTAGATGTTGAGATATTGGCAATTGAACTGAAGACAATGGGTGTGACATGTTGCTGAGTTCAATTTAGTGAGAAAATGGCTGATCACTTTTGTTAATCCTTAATAATCCTTATTAGGCTTTGCTACTAAATTGCAGTTTTTGGCAATTTATTCAAAGTATTCCAGCAAATGTAACTCTGAAATACATTTTTTGACTGATATAGCAGAGTTCTGTGAAGAAAAAAAAATTGTGTTAGAATTCATTCTCAGTTGAAAAAAAACATTTCTTCGGTCGCCTCACTTTGACGAGCACCTCATTTCATCGTGTCGCATCTCATATAGTAAAGCAATGGCCAAGCTATTCCACCGAGTTCTTCCTGCCCCATTCTTTTGGTCTACTTTGCAGATCTCAATTCCACTAAAATATACCCCCATATAAGATGTCATACAAAATGCTCATCAAACCACGGCAACCGGAAAAATTACAAGTTTTTCAACAGTGATACATTTTCTTGTTAAATTCAAATGAAGCAGCGAGTCCCCTCTGAATCCACTTCTACTCAAGAACAAACAAACATGTTTTCATCAGAAGTAAGGGAAATGAATAACTTTAATTTGATATCAACAACTCAAGAGTCAAAATGAGACGTATGTCGATTTTTCACCGTACTGGGTTTTTGGTATCATGTGAAAGCTTATTTCATACCCTTTCACTACTTTCAGGTGGTGGAAAAAGTTTTGAGCTAGCTTTGTTCTTGCCAGAGATATTGCAGTTTAAAGAGACATGGGGGGATTCCCCAGAATGACCGAAATTTCGAGAAAATCAAGTTTAAATGAACGATCGAACGCATTAATCTACATACCTACCTGTCTCGTTCAGAAATCAATGGAATGCACTTTCGATTTCTGCAATAAAAAAAATTTCGATGTCTGACCGCCCTCATCACATTCAAAGCCCAATTTCTTGGTTCTAGCCCAGTGACTTACGTCTCATTTCGACTGGACGCAAGCTAAAACAATCTACCAGTGCACGATTTCATTGTCTTGTTCTCATACGATATATGATATGTCTTGCGCCCAGGGCAAATGAGTCGGAAGTCGCGCCAGGCAATCTTGAGTTACAGCCGTGTTTACCTATTTTCCAACTCAGGAACCAAAATTTTTATTTTTTTCAGCTTTCAGAACGTCAAATTTTTGTTTTGTGAAAAAAAAAAGAAGACAAGACATTTTGTATCTCAGTTGGAAAATAGAAACGGCCGTAGCTTGAAATCACCTGGCGCAACTTCTGACTCATTTGCTCTAGGCACATGACATATTCTCGCACTTTTTGTGTTACTGCACCACTGCATCCTATATTAAAGCAAAAAATTTCATTGAAACCAGCCAATGACAACAATCCGCATGTTGTGCAGCCAAACAGGGATACTCAGGATAAGTATACAATTTATCTCGAACAAAAAATTTGAAATTCAAACGAGCCCCCCCCCCCCCGTCCTTTATAAGTGAATAAGCTCTCCAATAGAGTAGAGTTGATCTGAATATCCTGATAATTTGCTATGCATGAAATTTTCCCAAATGAATGTTTCCCTGCTGTTCTCTGACTGAATAACATTTTACGGATTTTTTAAAAATTACACTGTGAAACAAGAGATGTCATGCCAAGACTGAAGCCCTGGGAAAGACTATTAGGTTTTCTCCTTATCTACATGGACAAAACTATTGTACAGCATGGTTTCTGTGGCTCAGCCAACAGGTGACCCAATATAGATGAAAACTAATGTCTCAAAGTAAAGAATTTTGGGATGATATCAGCTTGAGTATCTATTTTTAGATGCAGTCATCTCAACTCATGCTGATTTCTTTGGCAGCAAACAATTTAAATCTTGTTTGTTCATTATTATGCTAATTACAATACTGAAAAAGTAATAGATGATACACCACAGTGAATCATGGACCCACTTAACTGACATTACACAGATAGCTTCTGAGTGATCAGCACCAGGCGTGTGGATCTAATCTCTAGTTCTAATGACTATAGACTAGATCATACTATAGAGGAACTCTATGAGAAACTGAATGTAGCTTTACCTCCATATAATGATGATAAATGTTCGATGCCCTGTGTTGGCTAAATATAGGTGCTGCAGGCTGGCCTTTCTGACCGTGAATTGCGTTACAAAATGGAGCATACGTGCAGAGGAGACATTCTGAAAGACTAACTTACTAAGCATTCCTGAATCGACGCCACTGGCGAAGGTTGGTTGTTAGCTTCTGCTGAATTCTATGCCACTGTCGATCTTGCTGTGGAGGCGGACTTGATCTAGACCAATTAAAAGATTTTTTAAATGAAACCTTTGTACTCAAGACATTTTCTTCCAGATCAAACACTAAAACTACAACATCTCGTTGCCTCTTTTCATTGTTCAAGCGCAAAATTCCTGCACAAGTTTGGCGAATTTGTGATGAGATTTGCAAAGAATGAAAGCCGACATGAAAGTCATGTAGCGCCCTCTACTAAACAAGTTTTGCTCACTGGCGTTATTTCCCTTGGTTTTCTACAGGTCGGCAAAGCTGTTTCGCATTTACACTTCCGAACTATGGCCCGGTCTCCACGAAGTCTGTGGTTGTATTTCTTCAACCGTTTATCATGTTATGGTCCTGGCTGCTCGGAGTTCAAGACCTTCATAATGTCTGCCTTTAACTTCCATTTATTACATGGGTTAAATAAAATACGTATTTCTCTTATTCTGGATTTGTCTGCTTTCCTTGACTCCAAAATATAATAAAGCCTTGCATTGAAGTACATTGTACATGCACACTGTATTGGTTTACTGTTTGAATGTAGGCCATAGTATACATTATCTTCATCATTTTTTTTTTTTTTTTTACTGTTATTCTCCTCATGAAATGGTATAATACATATTGTTAAAATTCTGACATGACGTGCATGTGACTGCTGAAAGAAATGCACGGTTCTAGATGAATGTAGATCTATTATGTAATAATTACAGCCCAATATGTGGTGAAAATAATTACATGTAATTGTAGATCTCTTATGAAATGCGATATATTGATGTGAAATGAAAATTTAGAAAAACAGTATGGTCAGTTGATGAAAAGGATAACAGCAGAGTTACATACGAATGAGATCTATCACGGGATGATGTCCTGCCAAATAATAAAATTTATTATTTAATAGTCAAACATCTTTTTTTTTTTTTAATGATACAAATTGAACAAGAACTGAGAAGAAAGAAAACATTTTTGCACAGAGCTTCCCCTTAGCTCAAAGCATTGCTATGAGTTTATAAAGGAGGATTGGTTCCAGAGAAAGAATAGAGTTGGGGGGGAGAAGAGAAAGGTATGGTTTAAACTTTTATAAGTAGACTGGTTGTGTGGCGCATATTTTACTTACGTGTCTTGAATGCGAATCTTTAAAGCATTATACATGATTGTACCGGTGCATAGACTCGACGACATAATGGACACACAAACATCAGCTAAACAAAAAGTTGAGCATTAAAATTGTTTCCGGTCTTTCTTTTAACTCTATGATGACTATGAATATGCTACACAAGAAAAGAAAAAAAAATGCAGATTACTAAAAATTTGTCATGTTTTCCCAAACAATGCACAGCAATGAATAAAATAGGCCTAATAATATACACTCTCACTAATGCGAGTGCAGGCCTATGGCTAACATTATACATATGGCTTTCAGTTTTATTTCTTGCGGTAGTCGTAGTAGTAGTGGTAGTGGTAGCGGTAGTGGTAGTGATAGTGGTAGCAATAGCAGTAGCAGCAGTTGTAGGAAGAGGAGGAGGAATGGTACTAGTAGTAGTAGGAGGAGGAGGAGCAGTAGGAGTATCTAATACATGTAGTAGTAGAAGTAGTAGAAGGAGGAGGAGGAGTAGAAGTAGTGGTAGCAGTAGTAGTAGTAGTGGTGGTAATAGTAGTAGTAGTAATAATAGTAGCAACAGTAGTAGTACATGTAGTAGTAGTGGTAGTAGTAGTAGTTGTATCAGTGTTATTATTTTTACATTCATTTTTATTTCATTACATTTCACCACATTGTAGCCAATATTCCAATTTTGTGGCTGGTGGGCCTCCCTGTGTCAAAAAGTGTGTGTAATGGAAGAAGGGAGACTGTGTGTTTATGTATATATTAGTGTGCGAACAGTTCCTCTTGCAGTTGTTGTGTTTGTTTTGGAAACTTGTCATAATATTAATGTGTCATTTATTTTGTTTTCATTGTTACTGTTGCTTTCTGCAGTAGCTTCAGACCCACAGAAGTCTCATATGTGTAGGTCTACATGCAGCATGGGTATCATTCTTTCTTTCTCTCCCTTTTTTTGTTTGCCTTCCTCCCCCTCTCTCTCCATCCATCCATCCATCCATCCATCCATCCGTCCGTCCGTCCGTCCGTCCGTCCGTTCGTCCGTCCGTCCGTCCGTCCGTCCGTCCGTCTGTCTGTCTGTCTGTCTGTCTGTTTGTCTGGCTGACTATCTGTCTGTCTGTCTATCTATCTATCTGGCTCTGTCTGTTTGTCTATCTATCTATCTATCTATCTATCTATCTATCTATCTATCTATCTATCTATCAATCTATCTATCTATCTGTCT
>JBCEWB010000015.1:3042032-3078749 GCA_039654565.1 Peronia peronii | reverse complement strand
CCCCCCCCCCCCCCCCCCCCCCCCCCCCCCCTCCCCCACCCAAAAAAAACAATACAGACTGAAATCACTTTGGCTTATCACACCAACCAAGTACGGTACCATAGAACTGGACCCACGTGCCATTCATCACTTGCTCGCTCACTCACTCTTTCATCCACCAATGTATGCGTATGTTTCCTTCATTTTCAAACAGTTTGAGCTATCTTTTAAATTGTTCACTTGAAGTGAAGTAAACTTTGCAAAAAAAATAATAATAATAATATTCGATATATGAAGATATCTTCCTGGACGAACGCCTGCTCCGATCGTGGACACAATGTAATATCCTGTGGTCAATCTAGCCCAGTGTCTACTGCGCATGCGCAACTCGGGTGTAAAATACTCTGACAGCATTCTACACAAGAAACTCGGGTGCAGAATAACACTCTGTTTTTTTTTTGTGTGTGTGTGGCCGTATATCTAGACTGGAAGTAGAAATGCATGAAAAGGGGAAAAAAAAAAGATTTTCTTTTGAGAATCATCTGAAATTGTTTATGACTGATTGAGAATTAGATCTAGATATAAGATACTGACTATGACAGTGACTTGAGTGATAGTAGAAGTGATAAAAGTCAATGTCGCAGTCAGTCTGTGATACCATCAACAGGTTCACATTGACCTAGTACACCTATAGATATGAAGCAGAAACTATAAAAACTCAAGTTTCTCTATTTCTCTGTTCTCTTATCTCTCATCGATACCATATGAACTGATTTTGTACATCTAAAACTTACAGTATGCAAATAATACTCATGTAATGCAGAAATTTCTGTCCAAAAGTCAATGAATCCCGAAAGACAAGAGTTTTAGTCTGTATGGAATGAGTTCAAATAAAGGCCTGTCTGTACACAGATCTTCAGCCAATGTGTTCAAATTTACTGTGCTTTGTTCATCCCCATTTTATATGTCCATGTTTCAGTACTGTAAACTCTGGCATTATCAACTGACAGTGGCAGTTCAAGGATATGTGTTATGTTCATTTGGGTTTTCTCTTAGTGGAAACCTTTTTGCCTCAGACACTTCTTCTGGGAGACAATCGAACAAAAAAATGAGCAAATGAACAATTTTTTTTTTATTTAAAAAATAAATATTCTAAAAAGTCAAATCTGCCTGAACGGCCAATCAATGGTCTAAAGCTCACCTTAATTTTTGTTTCTCTCTTTCCTCTTTGGTGCGCTCCTCCATAATTTTCTCTTTCAAGATGGCCTTGTCTTCAAATTTTTTGTTTATTTTCTCTTTCTGTGCTTGCTCCATGCGCAGTCTCATCTCTCTAGACTCAGCTACTTTCCTCTCTTTTTCTTCCCTTTGCCTGGATAGCAGAACATTCTATTTTGAAAAGCAGCTTAAACTCAAAAACAATTTTCTACCAAATACCTCAGAATATAATTTTTTGTTTAAACTTTTTAATAAAAAAGTATTTATAAAAAAAATTTACTAAAGACAAAAAAAAAAAAAATTCAAAAATAAAAAATGTTCAGCAATAAATGGATTTTTGAATTTTAATTCCCAACCAAATTCCAAACTGGATTTCAGGTGGATTCGTTACATGTGTCTTGTAATTCATGGGACATAAAATGATTTTGTGATGGTTTAGAAATTAGCAATTATGGATGAATGTTACCTCTTTTGTTCTTCAATCTTTTGTCTCCTTATCTCTGCAGCTCTCTTCAGTCGTTCTTTATCACGAGATTCTTTTTCAAGCAGTTTTTGTTTCTTCTGGTCTTGAAGTACCTGAAATTGATTAACAGAAATAAATATAAATGAATATGGCTACCATGTTTCCTGTACCAAAATTGATCACTAATTATATTGTTTTAAATATATATATATATAAAAAATAAGACATATTAAAAAAAAATAAAGAAAAAGAAAAAATACAGAAAAGAATAAATCAATCTTTTCCAAATTTGTCGTGCACACACTAAATCTTTGGCTGATACTTCTGGTTTGTGCACATCAACATTAAATACAGCTTGCAAATTCTGTGAAGAGATATTAGAAATCTACAATTGGCATAATTTATGCAATGCAAAATGCGAATCCATGTCTTCATAGGGCTACCCTTATCCTCTCTATATAATAATAATATATATATATATATATATATGAAAAAAAGTCTAAATTATAGTACATTTTCAATCCACAGGGACTTAATTCAACAAATAAACTAAAAAAATCAATTACTCATTCAGATAAAATGATGAATCTTTAGTGGTTTAGATGCTCTGCTTATCCAAAATATTTTAGAGGGAAATAAAAAAGAGAAAAGGACACACCATTAGAATGGGAGAGGATTTTATTTATTTTTTTTTTTGCAGAGTAGGTGTTTGATGAAGCATTTCAATTTCAAAACATAGCAAGCATAATATGTTTTCAGTGTAAGGTAGTGATGTAATAAAAATAAGCAACCAAGCAAGATAAAGAAAAGCACCTGTATATTCTGCTTTGGAGGGGGTGTATTTCTTTTGAGGAAGGATGTTAGAACACCACTGTTTCGACAGGTTGGTGTATGATTAAGAAAACTGTACACCCGTGATGAACTTTGTCCGAAGCCTGGAGTTCTGTTGAGGAAGTCTTTGGTCTTCTTTTGGGCACTGCTAAACTTGTAAGGCTTGGAGCTCTAACAGAACAGATTATGCGAAATGGTACATCAGCAACAAGATATGAAGATGTAACAATCTGCTGAACTGGCAATGAATTACCACCATCGCTGTGTTGATAACCCTATAAATTTGATATGAAATTGCTGGTGGGCTGGTATTTCTATACTAATGTTTATTCATGTTTCAGAGATGATACTTTTGGGCTACATGGCAATCTAGGGCCAGTATTTTGCTACTGTACGGTAAAGCAATTGATAAAAAGCAATTCATATATGAGCAATTTTTTTTTTAGCAAATAAAGCCCACTGACATTCAAGGGTTAATGTTTTCAGAACAGGTAGTTAACTAATGCTTGCATTAGCACAGTCTGGCAGAATAAGGTAGCCCCTGCAAACATGTGCTATAATAAGAATGAACTAGTGTTTTCATGCAGTTCTTGGATCAACCTGAATAATCATAATTTCACCTGCAAATAAGCAAAAAGGATACAGGAAAATATTTTTCTTTTAACAAAAGCAAATTGTTAAGCGCTGAAATCACTGATGATAGACTGTCATGCAGGTTGATCTAAAACAAAGAATAGAAGAAAAAAAAAGAACAAGAAAGAAAGAAAGAAAGAAAAAAAGAAAGAAAGAAAGAAAGAAAATGAGACCGATGTCAGGAACATCTGAGAGTTGGCTGGGTATGATAACTGTTCATAGGGGAGAGTCTGAAGGGGCAGTGGCAGTAATGATATTGGGACAAGGAAGTCAATGGGGCACTTTATGGATGAAAAAATGAAATATACCCAACTGTAAGTTCTGTGAATTACACAGGTTATATATTAAATATTGAATTGTGCTGGCCCAACAAACTAGAGTACAAGACTAGGTGATTACAAAGTGAGTCTAATAGTAGATGCTTACCCTTATTGGAGAAAATAATGTATTATTTTCCCCTGCACTCAGGTCACTGCCTGTGGTAAAGAAAAACAGAAGAACAAACAATATTAATACACGACACTCGGAGCTACCAGAATAGATTTTCCTACTTACAACAAAAATAAAAAAATTAAAAAAGACAGTCAATATATCAAGAAACAACTGAAAAACAAAACACCCAAACCTGAAAGTCCTATTGTGATGAGAAATGCATAGCTATGTATGGACAGACCAGGCTACTGGCTGTCTCCAGTTCCCAAATAAGTTCTCTTTCTTGGGAATCATCTTCATTTTTCCAGTTTTCATGTTGAAGGGGTGTAAGCATTAAATTAACCCTGTACAAATTTTTCTGATTACCTTTTTTGATAGGCGATGAAGTTGACAAGGGAGAGTTGGTGCTCTGAAAAGAAATGAAAAAAAAAGACAGTGAGAACACAATTATGAAAACAGTTATGGTATCAAAAAAAAAACAAAAACAAAAAAAACATAATAATACAGTATTTCAAGGAGAACTTATCATGCCCTTTTTCAATGAATATCTATCATAACTGTTTACTGGAACAACTTTTGAAAACACTGACTAAATCCTGGGTATGGATCTTGTTCACATCAAAATCTTTATTCACTAAATCCATGCAAGCTTACCACACTGCTCTGATCACCAATACAGGAACGTTTTGGCCGAGGTGACAAACCTCTCTCTTGTGCAAGCCTTTTCTTTCCTGCCCTGTAGGACAAATAAAGGTATATTACAACCAGAGAAAAAAAAAGTGAAACAAAGAGAACAGTTTAATATCTTCATCCATTACCAATATCTATAAAAGAAAGTAAGTAGTTTAAAATTAAAATACTGCTCCCTTCCCCTTTTTCTTTGCTATATTTTTAACAATATGTGTATGTCTGTTCCCACCTCCCTTCATCTATACTTTGATAATAGCAGCAAAGTTTTTATTCACTCCAGATTGCATCGAATTTGATACAACCCATGATGACACCAAATAATTAAATGTTCTGGATTATTATTTTTAAACATACTTCACAGGGGTATTCACAGCTGGAGATCCTGTTATGACTTCGTCATCACTACCACATATATTCAGCTTGTTGGGGTCATTCACAGTGCGCATGCGACTTCTTGTTGCCTTGAAAGGCTCATGTTTGACAGCATCATTTTGCTGTGACCTGAAGACAAACACAGTGCCAACAATGAAAATGACTCATTAGTCATTTTTTTTTATGAAAATGTCTTAAAACTAAGACAACCATCTAATTTGCAACAAATACATTAAAAAGAAGCAAACAACAATATGAAGGTCCTGATAGTAGAAATTGAATGCGGTGGTATCATCCGCCAAATTTGTTAACCCCCTTGGTTCTTCGTCTGCGCAATGATTTTTGTAATTTTAAAAAAAAAAAAATGGCAAAATAAAGATAGGGGCATTAAAGACAGCTCAACTTTGTTCTAATTATTGTACACTCAAAATAGCATTACACTCAGAATTCCAAGAATTAATTTGTCATTACATACTTTGTCCATCTTCATGGAAATCATTAATTCGCTTATAAAATGACAGTGAATAAATACAAACCAAAGGTAGAGCCAAATCAAATCATTTTAATGGTCACACTCACACAGAAGATAAGACTGCTATTAGCTTATCTGTTCACAATTCCAATAATTACAAGGCTTTGCAACACAAGTTCAGGCTTGCTGGTACTTCGCCTTAGTCTGCTAAAGCAAAGAACCTGAGATCATTTCTTTGACAATACAAGGTGGTAAAAAAAGTACCTTCACTCCTTATGTAACAATGGAATGATGGGTTCTATTGATATGTGCACATAGCCACAAGAAGGAGAGACACTTGTGCACCTATTCAGATATGTGGTATACTTGCATTAATTGTCAGACTGATTTACTGATATCACACAAGACATAATGAGTGACTCTGCTGTGATTCTTTCTTTTTTTTTTTTTCATTTGAAATGGATGTTAAATTAGAGGAAAAAACAAACATCAAAATTTGTGTATGAGGATCTTAAAGTCTAAGAACGATACAATCTTCATGTGAAGGCATATCACAAGAGATGCAAGATGAATTTATGAAGTTGACCCCGATGCAAAACAGCAATCATTACAATGGAAAAGCCCAGTCTCTGACACAGCTTTCAAAGGTGGCGACATATGTCTCTTTGTCCAGCATTGTAAGAGCAGCTTTTGTGGCCAAAATTATGTCTTCCCTGTCAAACCGCTGTCCCCCAAGGTGTGCTTTCATTTTAGGGAAAAGGTGAAAGTCACAGGAGGCCAAACCGGGAGAATATCAGATATCAAATATTTCCCAGTTATACAAAGAAAACTGGGTGTATGTCACTCGTTCCTTTTCATCTGGATTCACCAAATGGGTCACCCATTTAGCAAATATCTTTTTGTCAAGTTCATCAGTCAAAATCCTATGAACCAAAGCAAAAAGAAAAAGGAACTTCATCTGATATCTCCCAGCATGTTTACCTTTATCAATGGCTGTCTTTACAATATCGATATTTGCATCTCTACATGCAGTCACACGCCTTCCAGATCGTGATCTTTTCTCAACACTGATTTGCCCCTGATGAATCTTTCCTATCCATGACCTTACCGTCTGAATAGTTGGAGAGTGGTCTCCTTAAGCAGCTAACAGATCTTGATGAATTTCTGGTGGCTTTTTCCCCAAAAGAATAAAAAATGTTATCACTGTTCTGTCAATTCCGTATATGTTGCTGTTCATTTGTGTGAAGTTTCAGGCATTTATTATTTCAAGATTTTACAAGGTAGGAAAAGTCATTTTTGTGACAGACCTTGTACTTCTGACTTTATGACTATTGCCTTGCAACACCCCCCCCCCCCCACACACACATTTTTCAGACACTGGCAAGGTGCATTAACGCTCAAAGAGACTACTTTAAAGAGGATGTAGGCAAAATGTATATGGGACATAGTTAGCATTTACAGTTACAGAGGGGAACTTTTTGATACCATCCAGTACTCATAATTGAAAACTGATAATTCACTGGCAGCACTAGAAAACAGATAACTGAGTTTCAGTAAATTATAAGTATCACTGACTAGATCTGGTCATGAGCATTACATCAGCAAATGATCTATTTTCTCACCGTGATTTTTGTGAATCCTGTGATGAATATGATGCTTCATTCTTCTGCCTTGTTCTTGTGCTAGGTCCTCTCTCCTCTACTGAAGACTCACTGGTAGCTGATTCCTTCTGAGTTCTAGCTCTAGTTCGGGTAGTTCTGACGACTTCTTGGGGTGAGGAAACTCTCTCCTTAGTAAATGTGGAATTGCCATCTGCGGCTGACTCCTTGTTACCTGTGTCCACCCCAGAGTCTTTGTTCATTTTAGCTGAAACTTTAGATGAGTTGTTGTCCTCTGCACCACCTTTCTGCTGTGCTCTTGTTCTTGTGCGTGTTGCCATGCCAGTGCCTTCATCGCTATCATGGCATTCCTTTGTGAAAGTCCCATCTTTTTTGTCTGAGCCTGCTGGCATGTCTACACTATTTGACCCACTTTCCTCATCCACATCAACAAATCCCTGGTCGCTGGATGAACAAGGTGGTTCTGAACTATTACCCAATGGAGTTATTTTTGCTTGTGTTTTTATTTCATTCACGGGAGTTGTTTTTGTCTTGACCATTTCATATTCCTTCAACTTTGCTGGCTGACCTTTACCCTGAATTTCATAAACTTCTGTGACAATCATTTCAGTTTCATTAAGGGGATCTCTTGCCTCAGTGACAAGCTGATGCTCCTCTTCCTTATCCCTTGCTCCCTCGTCAAACATGTCCACACTGTTCCTGTTATCTGATGGCTGACTATCTTGAGATGTGGACATGTGTGATTCCTTGTCACTGTTTTCTGACTGTGTGTTACAGGATTCTGAATCTGGAGGTTCTGGTTCTGACGCATCAGTTTCCGGCTCATCCTGTCCAGAGAAATTATCAAATAAAAAAATCATCAAAAATATGCACGTTATAACTGATCATGTGTATTAACTAATAAAAATGCATATTCTGAATTTCTCAAAATGCAGTTCATATTAATTTTATGTTATGAGAATATGCATTTATATTACATTATGAATTATGGAAAGTGGATTATTCAAAATACCATAAAAACTATCCGTCCATAAAATATGGATGTTGTGAAAATATTACTTTTCAAACATTCTTAGCATAATTTATTATTCCGTTAACTTATAATTGATATCAAATAAATAGATTAAGAGCAGTTTCACCACTTTCCCTCACATCTGTCCTTTACAAATTTTCCAAGCAAAACTTTTGCCATTCCATTTCATGAGATTATTTAACTGCTAGCAATAAAGGATTAAATATGTTTTTAAAAATAAAAATGAAACTATACAATGTAAGGCAACTACCAGAGGCAAAAGTAAAATAACATGCCTGTTTCTGTTTCTTGAGCCGAAGTCGGGTCCTTGTCTGTCTGGTACCATTAATTTCTGTAGAAAGCTGCAAAAAACAGGAAATCACTTATCACTGGTCATGTAACAATCGTAAATCTACTCCCTCTCCCCTCACATAAATCAGTCAATAGTAAGGTACAATTGTCATTCAATATTAGGAAAGAAAGACACTAAATTTTACAAAGAGAATTCAATCCCTAATAAAGAAACTGCCTAGTTTAAAGCTGAAAATTGTTTCTAACACACAGGGTTCACACTCCCTAGTTTTCTTAAAATTCAAGGAAGTTTCAAGAACTTTTTATGGACTTTACGACTGTTTATAAGGACTTCACGAAGCGGAATATCTTCAGATGCGCGTAGATATTTACACATGTGTAATGATAATATTTGCCTACATGCAGGCTTACACATGAACAATAAATGGTATTGCAGATTGCATACTGGATTTGTGCTTTCACTGATGCTGAAACTCACTCTGCACAACACACAAATGCACGTAATAAACAGATTAGATGAGAATCAGTTTGTGTTTAGAGCAAAACCCATTCAGCTAACTGAGTGGCTTACTTATTGTAAAAAGTAGCCCCCTCCAGGCATCTTACGATTACTCTTTCATTGATGAATATCACTGAAGATGTTGGAATGTAAAGTTTCATTTAAAAGACATGAAATTGTGCATAGTTATTTATTTTAATCATTATCATTCTTTTCTTTTCTAACTGTGTATGACTGCGATAGTGTGTTCAGCACTTGCATTGGGTATACAATTTAGATACATCTGTACTGTGACAATCTATCTATAAACTAAGAATAACTATGGTCTGACATGCACTGATCTATATGATAAAGCTATCTCTGGAAACAGCATATATATATGTCTTTAACTTGTCTTTCAGTTAATACATCAGGTAGAGAGAGGTTTTAGTAAAAATCATTTAAAATGCAGCTGGCTTTTACACTTTACAATTCATTAAATCTCAATGCACTGGATGTAGATCTAGACATAGATCTAAATCAATCTGATACTTGCTCACCTCCACCAAAAAACTACTTTTTTTTTTTCTTATCTTTAATAAAAAATATGTAGATCTAGATCTAGATTGTCATTAGATCTAGAACTACAGTTAGGCAGCAAAAAGATCATGTAATACTCATAGGTAGATCTAGATCTACGTAAGAACATTAGAAGATGACCGGATGATGCTGCTACCCTAAGTATTATTTCTATACAAAGAAAGCTCTTATTTATAGATTTACTTGATCTATATTTCTCTTTCCCTTACTACAATACATAGATCTAGATCTACCAGTAGATCTACTCTGCAGAATACTGCACCGAAGATCTTCACAAGATCTCAATACTGATTTAATCTACATGTAGCCCTCTTTCTGTTGTATATCTACTCATGACCAGATAGTCAAGTGATGACCTTCTACTAGCAAATGGCACACGAACGCTGGACTCAATGCTGAGTCTAGATCTTTGAGTATGTAAGCACGATTCGAGATCCCAACACAAGTTGAGGCTGTCTAAGTTGCCCATGAGTATCTTCATTCCAGGCATGCGCACGAAACATTTATACTTTCGTTTTCACTTTCTTCCTTCCTCAAATGTATCAAAAACGTTGGCAGCCAGCAAGGCATTTCTCACTATTGTAAAAGTTAATTTTCCCACTAAAGTCCAAAGTCTGAAATTTCCTGACTAATAATTTGATCTAATTAGACTAATTCCCTGCGACATCCATAAGAATTATAACTAAAACGGGCGCTGTCAATCACACTGGGCAGGCCTAGACTAGGCTTGATCCACAGTGAATGACACAAAGAAAATCATCAACATCCAGGCATGTGACAGGAAATGAACTTATGGCAAATGCAAAATATGGAGCAGCTATCAGGCACGTTCGGAAGACAGAAAAGTGAAAAAAAGAGAAAAAAAATCCTGTTCTAACAACTGATCACTGAACGAGATTGACCAATGTGCGAAAATATAAGGACTTTTCAAGGACTTTGGCAACAGTTTCCACATTTAAGAACTTTTCAAGGTCTTCAACAATTTTTTTCTCAAAATTTAAGCACTTTCAAGGACTTTTAAAGACTATACGTACTCTGAACATATTCTAAAGAAACCGAAAAAGTGCATTTTTACCTTACTAGAGCTCTTGGAATTTGAACGTTTGGAGTGTCGGGATTTTGATGACTTTCGATGAAGTGAATGGCGGGATAATTTAGATGAAGATCCCCGACTCCTTGAACGTTTAACATTTGTTTCTTTTCCCTTTGATGGCTCTGCCTTGTTCGCAGTCTCTTTCTGATTCGAATCAACAGTTGCAGCACATCTTGAATTCTTAACAGGACTCTTACTGCTTCGCTGTTTCAACATGGTCTCATAAGCCTTAGCACGTTCTCGTACACTAGGACTGTTCTGCTCTGACCATTTCTTTATTGATCTCTCTGGTGTATCTGCATTTTCTTTTCCTCCTTTAGCTGCTATACTGACCATTGGCGGCTGATTCTCTTTGCCTTTACCCCGCTGTGAAGTTGAAGTTTCTGAGCTGGAAGAATCAGCACTTTTTTGCACTGGTTTTCTAGACTGTCGGGTGGATTTCTTAATCTGACCTTCCTCTTCTGCATAAAGAGCTTTAGATGTCATCCTGCAACTGCGAACTGGTCGACCTGAATCATTCACTTGAGATTCATCCGAGTTCTTCTCTTCCTTTGGACTGTAAAGGAAAGGAGTAGAAAAATATCACACATAAAGACTACAGAGTTAACTACCTGATAAAAGTTAATTGTGACACATAATTGCTCTGAAAAAAATTCTCATGATCAGAAACTAAAGCTTTAAATAATAACAGGCTAATTTTAGAGTACAATATCAATTAATACTGATGATCATCATGATTATGATTAATAAAAGTAATGAAAAATAACAGTGATAATTATCGAACCATTCTCATCATTTTCCAAGGAGAGAAAGCTATCTCAGTAAATAAATTTATAAAGGCCAACCGTTTCAAGATTCATTTTTTTGTTTTCAGTAATATTCTTGCAGAAGCTAAGTTCACATATTAAATCACTTAATTATATTGTTCTTGTTTCTTCTTTTAATTATTAAACAAAATATAGCAAAAGTAGTTAGACTGGGGTCATATGTCGGAAATTGAGTTTTTAGCTTTACACCAAAGTTCAATTTCCAATCTCTAATGTACCCAAGGCGTTTTTACAAAATTTTCATAGAACAGTATTGTTGAGGCAGCAGTCAGTCATCAAAATGGGCTCTAAATAAAACTTGAACAATTTTCTTTTTATGCAAATTACAACAATAATCATAAGAGAGAGTTCACACAAGACAATCCTTTCTATGAAATGAAATAAATGCTGATTTCTTGATGAATTATTTAAAGATCTTGCTACTCCGTTACCTATGACCCCAACAACATTGCAATATCTCTACTTCAAAGATTTAAACTCTATATTCAAGGAAGTCTCTAGTTTAAAAAGAACTAAGAAATCCAAAGATAGGTTCTGGTGCATTCCATGTTACGTGGGTCACTATTTTTTCCTAATTCTAATCAAATTATAGCATGCAGAATTAAAATTATGGATGTTTATTATATATCTTAACCTTTACTTGTTAATGTAATGGCTCAGCTTTGCTGAGAAAAAAGTGCTAAAGTGTGGCATGCAAGCTACGATTTTTGTAGTCCCTAAAAGTCAGCATTATGTGTGTCATGCTCTGAATTCAATTTTTTAACTTCAAATTTTCTATCTAGAAATTATCCGAATTTATAACATCATAATTTCTGATTCTTAAACATGACAGAGTATATAAGTCGACAAAAAAAAAAAAACAGTGTTTAATACTTGCAATACTTTCCGTCTCTCCAAAAATTGATGAAACTCAATGTTATGTGTGTCACTTTTTTGAGCGTTATATGTGTCATCCCTCTGACTTCAGTCATGTAATTAGGGCAACCCACTCTAATTAGACTTAATCAGGTCAAGAATTTTGTCAGAGAGACCTTTTCTTCTAAAAACAAATATATATATGTGACCAAAAGCAAACAGAATTTGGAGCCTGCTGAAAGAAAATGAGCAGGTAAGAAAATATGTCTCTTATGTGTTATGATTGTTAAACCATTCATTTTACCATTCCTTCTTCACAGCATAAATATAACGGGTTTGTATCTGAATCTCCGTGTAGCAACAACACATTGTAACAGAACTCACTACCTGTTTCAGTTCTGGAGAACTTCATTGTGTTATTTGTGTCACTCTTACACCATGTGTCACTAATGCAAATATGAGTCCTTTTGTTGCTGACATTTGTCACATTTCCATGGAATTAAAAGATAAAAAAAAAATAATAATAATAAAAGACAGACTGAAGATTTTCATGACTCCAGCTTCTTATTATAATATACAGCAGATGTTGCAGATAGTTTTGTATCTGTATCTAATTAAAAAAGTTGTACTTAGGAGGATAATAATGAACTGTTGTCTTAGTTATTAAAGATCATGTTGATTTGTGTGCCCTAAATTCTGTGAAGTGAGCAAATTCATTAAAATTCCAAAATTGAAATCACTTTCATTTTTGTCTGAATGATTTGTGTCTCAACCGTGAAGAAATAATACAATGGTCATGAAATATATATGTTATATATATATGGTAGAAAACACTCAGAGGGCGAGAAATGCATTTTTTACATTCTCATTATTTATAAAATTCTCCTGTTTAATTTGAATTTGTTTTTCAGCTTTTCTTATTTATCTGCTATTTTTTTCACCGTGCAAGCAAACAAACAACCTAATGTAGTGTTTTTGTTTGAAAAATGTATCTTTTTGTGTGTGAAAGTAATGGAATTGTGACAACATCCATTTCCCTTTTCAGACAGCTTGAACTAAAAGATCGCGTAGTTGAACTTGTTCACCACAAAGCTGGATTTTTTAAAGAAAAGAAGTATTTTTTCATAAAAAAGCTAAGAAGCAATGACGATTTTTTATTATTTGTCCCTCCCCTTTTTTCAATACCGCACGTTCTTATTCAGTATGGTGTAAACAAAGAGACTACATGTATTTGATACTCTCTTCCCACATGATCGTTTCTTTTGATTGTAGTTACAGACTATTTGAGAGGACCTGAGCAGGCCATGTGGTCCTTGATTCCACTTCTTCCATCTTTCTGTTACCTATTGCAGGGATTTGACTCTGTCTATGGGATTTCTCACAATCTTATTCTAAGAAAAAAAGATCGTTGACTATTGAAAGATCTTGTACTTAGATGCAGCCGTACCTATTATGTGACATTTTGACAAAACTAATTCCTATAAAACCTAATTTTGGTCGACATGATGAGAAATATCACAGCGATGCGACAGGCATAGCATGGAAAGGCCAGACCATATAAATCAGGGGCTCCCACAAAAAAGAGCGTTTCACCTATTATATATATATACGTGCGGCGCACTTATGAGGTTAACATTAATATAATACAACAATTATCTTTAATTTTATTGTTTTTGTTTTGTTTTTTGCCCCATGTTAAAATGTAACTTTTCTTTTTTCTTTCCTGCTCATTCCTTCACCTGTAGCCTCTTCTGACTTTTACGTCAGATTTTCTTAACAGGCCACAGAGAGAGCCTATGTCTTGGGGGATGTTCCTGATGATGGAATGGTATACAAGGAGACTGAGATTTCTATTCTTGGAGCTGAGATACCCACTCACAAGAGTTTGAAAGGCATAAAGAGAATGGTTCAGAATCTACCATAACCTATTCTTGGAGCATCATTCCACGGCAACGTGTCAGAATTGACAATAGCGGCCATTGTTAGTTTATATTTTAATTTTGTTTTATTTTTTTATCATTTCTGTAATGTATTGATGTTGTCAAGAAATACATTTAGCCTGTATACATGTATATGATCTGTTTCTTTTGTATTTTATTAAATTACTTTTCCAAAAATAATTTCTTTCTTATGTAAAGACATGTACGGTACACCTATGTTTAGAAGCCAAAAACCTTTTTTGTCATTTTTCTGTAAAATTCTGCTGCTTTTTTTTGTGATAGTAGTAATTTTATGATTTCTCAAATGTTTCTTTTATTATGAAATTTTTATTTACATTTCCTGAAATTGTGTCTATTGTGAACTTCAGATAAAAAGTTGTCTGCCCTTGTTTATTTGTTACATAGTGTCTTGTTTTCCCGTCATTATCATTGATATGAAGAAACTTAATTCTGTATCCCTGAAGCTGATTGGCAGGTTCATTTTGCCCAAAAGACCAGCAGATAAATCTTAAACCTACCAGACAACTTTCAGTGAAATATGTAGATGGGTTCCATTAACACCAGTTTTCTCCCCTTATAAAGTGCCGGCTGCTTCCGAAAACCGAATTTTTTTATTCTGGAATCTTAATCTTATGCTAAATTTTGATACGAAACTTAATATGGGCAATGAATTTTCAAAAATGGTCAAAACTGGGTCTGAAAGGGAAACATTGACTGAGTCTGAGTGTTTTCCACCATATACTGATTTCTGTTCATCCTCAATGGAGTTTATTTTATAAAGTTTCTGTAATCTTGTTTTATTTTTAAAAATTGTTTCTTTTTTTTTTTAGTTTAACTTTCAATTCTAATATCAGTTAAGTGCTATTTAACCTTAACTGCAAAAGTTTCAGCATTAAAACTGATGAAGAAATTAAATTATAGCAGTTCGTTATGTGTATCACCAACCAGTGACACACATAACGTCATAATCAGACATTTGTGTATATTTTGTTATGTGTGTCACTTGCGGTTCTATAAAATATACATACCTTCAGTACTGAATTCAAAAGTTAGCATCCAAATATAACTTTATACTATGGAAAAGCAATATTACATTGACATATTTACAATGAAAGGTCTTATACAGCTATTTGCACAGACCTGAAGTTTAGGCCATGATGTTGAATGGAAAATGATGTCATAACTGAATTGAGCTATTGGTTTCTGATGCTTTAATGTATATATATACATTTAGGAAAGATAGTAGAAGGGAGTGTAATTTTAAATCTAAAAAATAAGAGTTTTGACCATCTAACATGAAATGCACCTTCTCCCTCAATTCTATGGTTTTCCTTGGCCATCACACACATGTATATCAAGCATACACACTGAGCTATACCTCTCAGTTTCAAATCTTAGTTTAGTTGGCACTGCTTTGGGGAGTACAGCACCAGTTGCAGCATCTTCATCCTGGTCATTCGCAGCCTTCACTTGTCGTGTGCGCTTCTGTCTTCTTTGTTTGACACATGGTGTTTTGGGCATTTGCTCCAGCTTATTTCTGTTCCAAATAGTAAAATTATGTCAACAAACAGCAATAGTTTGTTTAACAGAAAAAAACGAAAAGAAACAAATACAAAAAAAAAGTTATTAATAGAAATTGTTTTTTGACAGCATGCATAACTCTAAGTAATGCAAATATATTTTAAATTTTCACACACATAATGTACCTCTGATACTACTAACAGCAACAGATTAACGTAAGTTTCTATACACTGAGTGTGAAATTATTGGAACACGTTTTCATCAGATTTACTAGTTCTACACTCTACCCGTCGAGATAACCTCCTGGAGATTGAAAGACATATTACAGAACGTAACGTAACATAACGTACTCTAACTAAAGTGATCATGTGCCCTTTTGTATTATCTATCAGTAATTTTTCCGACAACTTCACATAACTTTAGCTGATTCCTAAAATCTTACACAGAGGATGCTGGCTTTCATGATCACGATCATGCCCTGATTACAGAACAACTCTTTAAAAAATTAAAGTTGACTACATTTATGTAACTACAGTCACAAATATGCAAAGAGTGCAATCCTTCAAAATGCAAAACATCTCATCCAAAATCTTTCATGGATAAATTTCATGTCAAACAGAGCAAACCTTTTTACTGCAAAAAGTTTATAAGCTTCATCCACAATCTCCTCTAGCCAAGTAAATCCTGTTGAAATCTCCTCAAGTTTCTCTTCCAGAGCAGCCTGGCATATTTGCTCTGGAGTCAGGAGAGTTCTGCAGGCTACAGGGAAGTTGGTAATCCATGCTTCTGTTGCCATTGTTGAGAACCACAACTATGGCTACAACCAGAGAGTGAAAACAAAAACTTCAGTTTTCAGCTTCAAACAACGTCATTACACGACCTGAGGTCAAAAGAAACAAATAAAGAGTAGGCGTTACATATATCGCTAGAAATACATGAAACAGAAAATCTACAGGAAAGTATACTATTACTATAACTCTCACCAGGTCATCCCTTTTTGGCTTGACACAGATCAATGTAAGAGTGATTGTCATATTGTGTGCCAAGTTTGCCCTAGTTTCTCTTAATCTAATCTGTGACTGGCATTCACCACCTGACTGATTACATTCTCAGTTCTTGTAATTAAAAATTATTGGAACAATAATAAATATATTAATTCATTCAGGGCCATTTTTTTTTTTTTATCAGTTTTGACAGAATTTTTCAGCATCAGCAAAGTACGGTGTACTGGATAGATCATAATAAATCTGCAATAGATTTAAAATTCTGTAAAATGTAGAAAGTTATATTAAGTATAAAAATAAGTGGTTGTTAATGTCTGACTGGGAAGACAAAGTTAACCACATCTGCATCTCCACTGAACCATTATGTTGTTTGAAATTTCCTGATCTACGTTATCATTATTCATTGATGTTATCATTCCCAACTTGAGCCAAGATTTAGGCCTATTGTTCCTACTGCTGACTACTACACAAGATGGATCAGAGACATCAAACTGTTTTCTTAAAAAAGTCGGAAATTTTTTGTCCCCCCCCCCCCCCCTCCCCCGCAGTGTGGACAGACAACACAAGATACTTCTGGCAGCAAAAGTTTGCATTGTTTTGACGTTTGCAAGTTTTCACAAGATCCTGGGATGGGACTACAGATTGCAGTTACACAATTTGTGGACATTCCAAGAACTGAAAAGATCACGCATGCCGTGCCGTCATCATAAGCACTCGCAAGCTTTTTGCCTCTCTGCTTGCCAAGCACAGCAAGCACACCTGATGAGGTGCTTTGTCTTAGCAAGCAAAAATGGCGGCATCCATTCATTGCGTTCAAGACAGCCAATGGCATTGGTGATTCGGGGGACAGTGGGCGTGACATAAGAGTTTCAAGTTCGGCTCTCCATGAAAACATCGGTTCTAGTCCTATGAGGGGGAATGGAGAAAATTTCGAACCTATTTTTTTTCTTTAGTCGACTTCTTGCACAGGATGCCGATGTCTAGCTATTTCAGACTGATAAATCATGAATGTTTAGCTCTTTAACTGTTAAGAATTGGATGGAAAATAAGCAGAAATTTCGATGTCCGCTCAAAATTTATCAAACTCAAATGAAAACTTGTTAAATAATTCCAGAGATGAGACAGATCTAGATACAGACTATGGGCAATTCCACGGGTAACTGATGCAACATTCAGAGGGGTTAAATTTAAGTCATCTTAGAAGTTAGAAGGGACAAGCTCAAAGTTGTGTGTCATGACTTTGAACATCATTGTCTTCAAACACAATACTAAGATTTTCATACCCATCTGTTAATTACTACTTGGTGGCTGGCTGTTAAGATAGGTAACTGATGCAACACGGACAAAATAAAAAATGAGGACACACAAATTTCATATTTAAATCTCTGTGAATTATGGAGGTTTTTTATTCTGATTCTATTTCCACTCTTCAAACATGTCACAGAAAACAAAAATAGGCATAAAATTTCAAAACTGTCTCAGTAGTATTTGACATAATAATAATCAGAGGAAACTGATGCAACAAATGTTGGTAACTGACGCAACACTCTTCAAATTTGGTAATAATTTTGCAGAGATAATTATGCTAAATCTTATTATGTGTCCTATAGTAATCAACAAAATATTTACCAATTAAAATTAAAGCTCCGCTACATGTTTGCAGATTTTACAGTCTCCCAAACAGCAGTCATAGCAGCAGGCTAACGCATTGCCCTGGAGCTCAGAGAACCATTGTCAGGAAAGTGACTATTTTCCATTACAGTTGATAAGAGATTTTTTTTGCAGTTTCTGTCCATCTACCTTGACATTGATAAAATCCATTTTTCCTGGAAGCTGTCTGAAAACCTTGTCATATTCATAGAATTGTACAATCCTGTCAATTTTTGAAGCTTCCTTTTATTTTTTTTTTTTTGTTTCTCTTGAATTGGGGTACAAACGCAAAGATATTCAACAGTTTCTTAACTGCGCAGCCTACTTTTGCTGGCTTTTTGGGAGAGCTCCTGTTGCTCTCTTCACTATTTTTCAAAGTGCCTGCTTGCTTTCCAAATGCTGAAATATGAGGCATAGAACACTGTGGCTGATTACATGTCACAGGGGTTTTTGTACACATAAATCTTTGTCAGAACCATTGTCAGAACCCCACCCCCCCCCCGCTTTAATATGGAAAAAAAAGGTCATAAACAGGGGGAGGGGTATGAGAAGGATTGACATTGGGGCGAATCGTGTGTCGCTGATGGAAGGAGTTTTCCCGAGATCAAAGACACCGGTGTAGCTAACTGATGAACGTCTTCGCTTCATGGTCTATCATGACCGTTAACGTAACCGATCTTCGGTCATCATGATCGACAATGATGTCTATGACCGCTATAACTGGTTATCATGACCGGTCATGCACAGGCCTACTAGATTTACACCGTTTTGACAAACACAATAAACAGCATAATGATAAATAAAATGGCACAGTAATTGGAGCATTTTTAAACAATATTGGTCAGGTAAAACTTACCACAGAGTCAAAACAATGGTTTATTATTGAGTCTGCAACATCAGTTACCAAATAAATATATTGCGACAGTTACCATGCATAGTCTATGAAAGAGAAGTTCAAATCAAATGCTTGGTATTCTGCCTTCATGAGTTACTCAACTGCTAAGAACTCAAGGTATGTCATATTCCATGAATATTTTTTAAAGAAGCTAGAAAACTTTTATCAGTTTTTGGTAACAGACGCAACAAAGTTGACGCAATTAATTATTATGAAGTGGCTCACAAACCATAATCAAATATAGGCCAAGCCTACATTATAATAACATTAAGAAGAAGGTTCATTTGATGAAAAAAAGTAGATCTAGTTTTTAAAACCCACTTGACTGGGATTTTTTAACCAATTGTTGGGTGTCAATTTTTCACTGTCATGCCAATACCATCTCCTTGGACACAGTTTTCAAAATGACCGCCAGTCATGTGATATGCATTCAGCACAAAAATATGGTTTGTCGTGAATGCACTGACTAATCATCAATGAAAAGAAATAAAACAATTTTTATCACATATAGGCTATACAAATCTAATTTTAACCCCCTCTGATGACGATTTTGTGGAATTGCCCATATATATTATTTAGCTAAATTATTGTCATGTAATCATCTAAGTCGAGATCTAGATATTCGAACATAAATTCCCACTGCACATGAGAGGACTGCTGAGCAACCATAAACAGCTGTTTTGTGCTTGCCAAGCACTCCATTCCGTAATTTGTGCTAGTCAAGCATTGTGCTTGGCAAGCCCACAATGCGCTGTGCTTGGTTACGGAACACGCCTTAATCCGTTGAACCCTACAGCCCGGTACACCAGGCAGATTTTCCGGTGTCAAATTCCCCAAGCGCACAGCCCGGTGACACTTACTCCAGTCCTAAGCATCTAGATCTACTGCATTAAAAATAGATCTAATAGGTCATTTTGGGGCAAGGACATTTTGGATTACGGTGATTATAAATGTCTGTGCTCATGATCGCATTGAGGCTTGTGTTTACAAATGATAGAACATGAAACGAGAAATGTGCGTTCTCGGCCCAGAAGGCCAGGGACAGGTGTTTTTCTGGCACTGGTGACCAGGGTTCAAATCTAGTCTAGATCTACCTTGATGAAGCCCATTTTACCACAAAATCCACTGGCAGAGCATATTATATTTGGGCAGATCTAGATTGTAGATCTATTATAAAACTGGAGGGTCAGTGCATTAGGGTGGCCCGGTGGGTATCATCATGTTACCTGTGTCCCTATCATGTCCGACTGCATCAACAGTGGCCTAATTCTAGAAAACAAATCAACAACAAATAAATTCCGGAGCAGTTGATAAATAAGAACTTGCACATACAAAGACAACGCCTCGCACTGTAACCATTTGACTCTAATCGTACCGTAGCAACCATCCTCAGCCATGAAAGCACCATTTTCATTTTCAAACTTTAGGGCTGAAACATTGACCAATCAGATGTTTTGACAGGAAAAATGGTGGGTAAGTGACATCCGGTGACGATAGTTTCGAACTCGTTTTTGCTTACTTTTCCTTATTGTTCATATTTAATTATTGAAAAGTTTATTATGAAAATGCATCGCTTATATATTTCTTCAAATTCTGCTGGTGATATCAATAGGAGAATGTTCAAAACTTACCTATAGCTACATGTCAGGAGAATAAAAAAGAGGCGAGGGATTGAGTTCCATCAACCTTAAATATAAACCCACTGTAGATGTGATATAGATTTAGATTTAGCTAGCAGATCTAACGTGGTCATATTTCTGTGTTGAGAAGTATTCACATTTCTCATTCATACTGTATATTATAGATTCGAACAAAAATGAAAAAAATATACGTGTATCTGGGCTGTTGATTCACACTTTATTATTTAATGCTTCTGTCAGCAAAGAGATTTATTTTTAATTAGCTTGGATTCAGTGTATGTTCCTAGGTTAAGAGCCCTCTAGCATATTGTAACTCAGCATTCTTTTAGACATATTTGATTGTCAGGCAATAATATTATTAGCCTTGATGTCGATTATAATTAGTCAAGGCCAAGAATAATAATTCGCCTGACCCAGGTTTTGGTAGGTAAGTCTTCAGGGATTCTTCGGTGCCTCTCAAAAATATGCCTGTTTGTCCTAATATTTCGGCTTTCCGACTTTGTAAATCTGGCAAAGTGTTAGTATTTTTCAATTGTTTTCCTGGATGGATGCAAAGATGTCCCGAAATGCCAACGATAGCAATAGTTTCAGTCAAAGTTACAAATTAGTAGTTGTTGGAGGAGGTGGTGTTGGAAAAAGTGCCTTAACCATACAGTTTATACAGGTATTTACCACCAATTGTTGTTTGCCAGTCGATATTTTGTCCCCCAGATTGAAGTCATAAACTGAAACAACCCAATGTCGATGATACTGGAAAGGGTGTCAATCACCGCGATATTTTGCAGTTAAGCAGGAGATAACAAAATCGATGCAAAATGTTGATTTGGGGAAACATTTATGTACTCTATTTTCAAGTAAATATACAACATCAATGAAGTATTAGTGACAGTCATCGATTTATGGATCCAGATCTAGATATAGATCTAGATCTAGTATTAAATGGGTGGAGTACAAAAACCACTCCTTGAGTCCTTAGCCCTTGCTAAAAGAGCTCTGTTGACAGTGATCCATGGAAGCAAGTTAAATCTATGTAGGCGTCATATTATCTAGATCAAGCATTGACATTTTGCACTATTTAATTCCATTAATGAAAAATCATTTTTTATAATTCCATTAATGAAGAGTCAGTGTCCATAGGCAGACTTAGAACATCTTGTTGCTGTGAAATAAAAAACAGAGTGACTTGTTAGATTTAGAATCTGAGCTAGAGTTTGGCACTATCTTCTCAGTGTGGTCCTGGTCGTTTTCTACTATGGAATAGATGAAAATGGCACATATCGATTACTGCTTGATTATGTTTGCAAATTAAAGTCTATAGTATTAGAATGTATCCCTAACCTAACCTAAACCCAACCCTAAAGTAAAGAGCACAGTTTGAACAATTTAGACAACACCAACACGGTCATAATCGTATTGACAGTAATTAATCTACATCATTTAACTGGAATACAGTAATCGATATGTGTGCCATTTTCGCAACTTCTGTAGTAGAAACAGACTGGCACCACACTTAGAAGGTAGTGCCTAGAGTTTTCCCACATTTTTATGGAAAATTCCATGAATTCATTTTTTTAAAAAGTTTCTCTTGCACTTTCTGTTTGTGAAACAGATTGCATACAGGGAGAAGCACATTTCTGATTTCAGAACAGATTTTTTCAGCGTTATCAGATGAAACCATCTAAATCAGTGATTATGTGGTGCTCAGGATAGTGTTCAGAATACAAAATAAATTATATCAATTTCTGATTGTTGTCTCTGCACATAGAAGAATGACCATTATAATTATTGTAATTATTTTTGCCAGATTTTAATATGATTAATTGTATGATTTGAATTTGTAGGATTGTTGATGCTTTGTCCAGAATTGCAGGTCATTGTGCCCAGCCTTATAACTTCCCTTTGCCAAATAAAAGAGATGTTGAGCCAGCATTGTAAAGAGGAAAAAATCCCTTTACTTCATATTATTCCAAAGACTGATGAAATTAATATAAAGAGAGAACATTCTCTTCATCAGAATTGTTTAATTGAATTTTTCATGGTGTATGTTTCAAGAAACAAAGTGGGATTATGGACCCAGATCCGGATACATTTTTTTTGTGTGCTAAACTCTCTCTCATGGATTTGGATGCCACATTTTCATCATACTCCGAATTTGAAGCAAAGTTTAAAGAATTTTGTGAACAAGTAAAACTTGTTTTGTTAGGATTAGTGTTTAAGGTTAGGTTAAGGTCCTAAAGAGATCAGTTTTCGCTGCCTGGTGTGTTTTTAAGGTGTTTACTTTGAGGGGCGGGGAATTGCACTTGTGTGACTTCCCTTGTTTCATTTTCTAGGCTAGGCTAGGAGATGTTGCGCAAGGAGTCTATTTTCCAGTAAAGTTTAAGTTTTAAGCATTATCAAATTCTTCAGGAGTCTTTTCTGTGTGATTCAAGTAAATTTTCAACAATAACACTTGTAATAGACAAGGCCCTAAAACATTACCAATATGGTGGCTCCAGATCTAATCTATTCATGCGGAGGCTTAGTAGGCCAATATATCACCTCAGTCGGACAAGGCAAAACATCGGTATAGGATCTGCCAATGATGCATCCTCCCAATGTAACTGAAAATTTTCCTTTAATTCCTATATTTTTGTTGATATTTGGTCTGTTTTCTCTCACTGTGCTTAATGCAGCAAAAACTGGTCCCTCAAGAATACTCTCAGTAAACCTGTAACACTCAGGCTAAACAGACCCGAGTCAGGATAGCAAAGTAACACTAAGCGGACTAATGTCCAGAATAGCAACAGCCTTCAAGAAAAGGGTGCAAAAGTGGGAATTATTTTCTCTACACATCGTTTGTTTGGCAAAGGGAAGTAATAATAGGGCTGGCTACAATGATCTCCCATTACATAATGAGACATTTGCCTAGTTCTCTGGTGTATATATTATTATGTAGTAATCTCAACAGTAAGACAAACGAGGGAATATTAATTTTTATTGAGATGTGAAATGTTGTGTGACTCAGAACGAGGAATTTTCATTCAATATCTTTTTCTTTTTGTGGCAGATCAAGCCTGAAGTAATAGGTTTATTTCACTAATTTTAGTTTATTCTGTATGACTTCGCTGTCATGTAAGTTGTCGAGCAATAACACCTAAAATAATATTTGTCATTCTAGATGACTGTCCTGAATATTTAATTGTTTCTCTTTACTTTCACTAGGAAATCATAATATTGTTCTTCTGAAAGAGAAAATTGGATTTCCTAAATCTTCCAATTCTGGAGAATGTGTATGCTGTTAAAAAGGAATGTTGTCATATTTTTATCCTGATTACCTTTCATATATATTTATAGGAGCATATCATTTGTGATAATCAAAATTTTTTAGTCAGTTTAGGTTGCAACAGATAATAAATGACATATTTTGATATTTTGATCTTTTCTCCCCAGTCATATTTTGTTACTGATTATGACCCCACAATAGAAGATTCATACACCAAACAGTGTGTGATTGACGAGCATGTGGCAAGATTAGACAGTAAGAAAATGATTTTTTTTCTTTTGTTTTCAGTGAATTTTGTTCGACCATTTCCAAATTATATATATAGTTCTTAATATTCGTTTGTAATTCTATCAGAACAAGGAAGTCTTCGTGTCGTCACTAGCAAAGAAATACTGGTGGATAGGAGGGAGTCCCATCTTGTCAAAATATTATTTTTGAAGGACACTGATCATTGGTGAAGGAAAGGGGTATATAAATAAAATGGCAATATAGTTCAAGGAATGTATAAGACCTTCTGGGTAGAACATTTTCTTGAAAAATCTTAAAATGTATTCTTTTTATACAGCATAGTGATTTTATTGAAGAGAAGTGTACATATTCACAGAATGTACTGAACAATTTCACTTAGTTTGTGACTGATGTTGAGGCTTGGTTTAATGTGGAAAAGTTTCCCTCCTCAAGATTTCTGTCAGTTTATTAATGTAAGAGGCACCGAAAAAGTGAAGGAATCTTGCAGTGCCACATTATATGCTTTTATGGAAAGGGTGTGTCAGAAAGGATTAGAGGTTTGGAAGAGGGGGGAGGGAGGTTCAGATATTGCGTTTGTTCAGAGTATGCTTTAACAGAAATAAAATTAGACAGTGGTACCTTTCATAAAACAGTTTAATAAATTTTGAAATTGGAATGTATAATTATGGTACCGTGGTCTTCGCCAAAGAACCTGGTCTGTATGAGAATCTGCCTCTGCTGTGAAACAATTTTTTCTCTATAATTTACCTGCCTAAGAACCCCCTTACAGATTAAAAATCTGCCAAAGAGTCCGGTGTCGGATCAGGAAATGTGAGTACTCGTGATGTCAGTTCACGTCAGATTGTCCATTTGAGAGAAACGCACAAGGCTAGACATAAGTATAATGGGAAGGGATGGAGGGAACAGGGTGATAGGGAAGAGAACTGATTGGGAGCGGGGAGGGTTGTAACTGCGTAATCAGGTGGAGCAGCTCACAATCATTTCTTTGTTTGACAACACATGGGACAGCATATAAGATCAGTTCTTTGCATAAGGAGGACTAAGTTTGGCCTAGGGACTGGTTAGTTGCTTTCCTACTTCGGTTGCTTTGACTATTTTTCAACACTTCAGTCACTCATCCAATTATCAGTAGGGGGGCGTAGCCATATCTTGTTTTCATTCAACATGTGGAAAGTCTCTCCAAAAGTTTGAAAGAAGCTGGACATTTATTGATGAAATTATAAAAGAAAAGTCAGGAACTGTTAGATCTAATTATAAAACACGCATGCACATAATGGAGAAAGCCATTCTTTTCGCGTTAGCAGTCAGCTAATCGTACCAGACAAAGACAGTAGTTAGATTACTTGTGTAACCTTCATCAGAGAGTCAGTCCGCCTGAGAGCCCGCATTTTTGGTCTCCAGGTGATCTGACTCTTCAGTGGAGACCACTGTATAACAGAACACTGGAATTGTTTTCGAAAGAAAATGATAAAATTGTATCAATTGCCACATTTGTTAAACTATTGCAGGGTTAATCTAAATGACATTCAAATGTGGTGAAACCTATTTATTATTATTATTATTTTTTTTTTCATTTCAAAGTGATTATGTGCCAAAGTTACCTTTTTTTTTTTTTATTTACATACATTATGAACAGAGATGTTGGATATGATTGGCATTGAAAGAAGTGGCTTCAGCAGAGCGTTAAATGAACTACGTATGTATTCTTTAATATAATTTGCTTTTCTTGTTTTTTTTTTCAAGTCTTAGACACAGCTGGTCAAGAGGAATTCAGTGCAATGAGAGAACAGTATATGCGATCAGGAGAAGGATTCTTATTAGTTTATTCTGTGATTGATAGAAGCAGGTGAGTATTCAGATCCACAAATATTATCGACTGAAATAGTAAAAGAACAGCAACTGAATATCAATGCTTTTGCAATTGCTGGTTCTCAGTATTGCACAGATATTTTCATCAGATGATGAGCCTGATGCTGAGTATGTTTGCTGTATAGGTAATTTTATGTCATAAGGAATTGAAACAATTTTGAATTTAGAGGCAGTGCAGTTATTATTATATGTGTCATAGAATTACTAGCTTTTTGATACTTAAGAGTAGGGGTTCAAACCAGTGGGTCGTGACCCCCAGGGGGATCATGAAGCCTGGGCAGGGGGGCCGTGCAGCCTTTGCTAGAAATGGCTTGAGATAAAATTAATTTCAGCTCATCAGTTACATTTTTTATGCTCTTACATATTTTTTTGTCTTTCGGTGCAGGTCAGTGTCATTAGATAACATTGGAGTGTCTGTATACATACCCGTATGAATGTGAATGTGTGTCTGCAAGTGCAATTACAGAAAATAAAATGTAAATCAAGCTGCTGATAGCAGGGGTCGCATGGGTTCCAAGCTTTTAGGTAAGGAGTCTCATGTGCAAAAAATATTGGGAATCACTGCTTAAGTGGCAGTGCAACTATTATTATCAGCGTCATAGAATTGATAGCTATTTGATCTTCTTATTTTATATAAAAACTACTTACTACTAATGTCAGTTTTACTTTTGTAAGCTTTGACCACATATTGGTTATTCTTTTTCACAGTTTTGTAGATGTGCATTGGTTTTGTTTATTTGGTTTGGGTTTGGCACAGGTAAATTTTGAGTAATTACTGTCTGACATTGTACAATAGATCACTCTTATTAACATCAAGATAACCTCCACCAGGAGTTGAAAGACGTTTGTAGAATGTAACGTAGCATCTTATTAACTTTCTTTATTTCAGTTTTGAGGAAATCTACAAGTTTCATCGACAGATATTACGGGTCAAAGATAGAGATGAATTTCCAATGCTTTTGGTAGCTAATAAGTCAGATCTTGACCCACAGCGTTTGGTAAGTAAGCAGATGCAGATTTCTCTCTCACAAATGTTATAATCTTGTAGTAGCGAAGAAAGTGTAAAAGACCATCATCTCAAAACTTTCTTTGTGCTTATACTTGACACATTCTTAAATAGTATGTTTTATTTTTATGAATTTGAGATGCCTCATTTGACCAGAAATAATTTATTGTTAATACATATTTTGCAATCTTTCATCAAGCAGGTAAGACATATATGTTTGATTACATTTTTTTGAAAAAGGGTCTAGTGGCCTTAGTGAAAAAAAAAAAAGAGGCTAACTCAATAATAATCTAGTAACCTTAGTGAAAAAAAAAACCCAGTGCCTTTGACCATTTGACACCTTCTAGTTTGACACAGTTTGCACTAGATAGTTTGCATTCTTTGTTATTTCTCTGTTTTTGTCTGATATAGAAACTAGTAATGTGAAGTCTTATTAAAACACAGTTTTATTTGGTTTTAAAAATGATAAATTGCATAGTGAAATGATTGTTGTGAAAGAGTATTTTGTTGTAATGCAATTTTCGTCAAAATATTTTGTAAAAACCATTTAAAGTGTAGATGCAGATAAAAAAAAGAGTGGTTTGCAAGCCAAAATATCCTGTGTTCAGCACTATTCACATCATGGATGTTTGCTGATTTCTGTTTGGTGTCAAATAGAGTGCAGTATAACAGCAAGTGGCATATATATTGTATATAGAAACAAACTTTTACAGCTTACTGAGCAACTGATTATATGTCCTCCTCCTCTGTTTAGGTTTCGACAGTAGAAGGCCAAGAACTTGCAAACAATCTAAAGATCCGCTACATGGAAGCTAGTGCCAAACACCGGCTAAATGTTGATCAGTCTTTCTATGAACTTGTAAGAATTGTCAGGTAAGCATTTATACCCTGTTTGCTGGTATTTCATTCCACTGAAATCAATCTCACCAGTTTGGAATCAAAGCTTACACCAGAATGAAAAAATCATGAACTAGCACTGAGAAGCCAGTTTTAGCTAAATTATGGGACTTTCAGTTTGTTGTTGGAATCTGGTGAAGGTGATCTGGTTCATCACAGAACCCCATCTTTTTCTTGAGTTTCACTTTTTCAATAATATGAATGTATTTTTGTTTTCAACCACAATGGCCTGAAAACATTTAATAAAAAGCCTGTTTTTATGAAGCTTTTTTGTTTTGGTATGAATCATTGTGTCTCTTTACCTATGTTGAAAAACCCCGCTACCTCAGTCATTCTTGCAGCTTTCACCATGCTTAATTTCACCTTCACCTCACATTGTATAACAATTGTACACAGCATTAAACACAACATTAACACGTAGGCTATTGATTGGAAAGCCACATAAATGTCCTGAGGAAAAGGAAGACTTAGATGTGCATTTGTAAAGGGTGTGTGGTATTTGTGGTGGTGAGTGAGGGGAGGAGGCAGTAGACCAGGCCAGGAATAGTGAGGAAGAGGTAGGATGATTTTGGTACCACATACTATGTGTTACCATTGATGGTGACCAGCTCAGGGATCAAGCCACTTGATGGACTGCATACTCAGTGCTGTACATGAAATAACCAGATTCACTTCCTCATTGTAAGTGGCCTAGTATTCAGTTTAATGGGTCCATCATGGCAATAATAATTACTACTTAGATTTTTGTGCATGGCATGTTCACTGTATGTAGTGTACCTGCATTAGTGACTTTCATAAATAGCCTTCTATCTCCATTATTTTAATGTTTAAAATTATGGGCATACATAATGTCTTAGATCTGTCTCATCTTAGAATGTCAAGCTTTCTTTTTTAACTTTTACTGGAAAAAGATTGCCTCAATAATAACAGCAAACAGAAGGGACAAATGTGAATCAGTAACACTCAGCTTAGATCTAGATCCAGTAAATGAACATGGCATCTCATAATTGCTACTGTCCATGGATCTTGAATAGTATATTGCGGCCATTACATTGTGAGAATAGAGTGTGTATTGCATAAGTGATGACTTTGAAGAACCTAGAGGCAAATGACTTCAGTCATAACATCTCTGAGATTTTTTTCAGCTTGATGACACTTATAAAACCTCCAGAGGGGACAAAAGGGAGATGGCAGATATTGATTTTTTTTTTTTTCAATAATGGCTTTATTACCAGCTCAACATTGGGTTAATTGAGTAAAAGTTGTTTCTTCTTTTCTGCGAGGTTGGGTTATTCTTTTCTGCAAGATTGGGTTATTCAGAGAGTAATGTAATCATTGATGATGGGCATTATTATGAAAGCTAGTCGTTCATGACAGTATTATCCATGCACATTACAAACATTCTACAGGTGCCTACATCTAGTCTGAAAAGATCGTTGTAAAATAAAGTATTGTTCTCATGTTTTCCAGGAAATTTCAGGAAGAAGAGAGACCTCCAGTGAAACCCAACAATCGTAAACGCAAGAAATGCACCATTCTGTGATAGCTGGCTTTCCAAGATTTTTGTATGCAGTTTCTCTCGATAGCTGTATGATGTTTTATGCCAGTACTTGTACTAGAGCTGATGCTGACCTCTAATTTGTTCTGATGAAACATGAATATTTTTTTTAACTCAACATTAGACATGAAACATTTTCCTTGGGTCGCTGGTCAATTGTCTCTGACCTGGGAAACAAGGTTAGAATGTCAGCCACATAAAAAACTGTATATGAAAGAAATATCAACACGGGTGGTTTACTTTAAAGTGTATTTTTAAACGGCAGGAGAAGACCTCAGTTTTTGGGACACTTAGTAGATTCACACAATATGAGGGACTCCTAAATTACTGTTACCACAGTTGTAAGGAAGTTGAAACTCCTTTTTCTTGGATGAATAGCAGTGAGTTGTTTATTATCAAAAGCCTTGAAAAAATGTACCTTTGTGTGTTTCAAGAGCAGAGAAATAGTGAATGATGTATGAAGAGGACAGTTGAAGCAGGAGTCCTAGTCTACTACAGATATTTCTCAGAAAGTTTGATAATATATCCTCTGGAACAACCATGAATGACACTCTGCAAGTCTGTCCTTCATCACCTTGACTAGTGCGCGGTGAGATTCACAAGATTTATGATTACAAGCTTTTCTGAGTTATTACAAATATTACAGCCGCCTGCTGCTTTGCTTAAGTACTGGGAGCAATCTGTAATCATTCACATGGGATAATTCACCGGGATCATATATCATAAATGTCTCTGCTCCATAAATAACAACTTTCATCAGCTTTATGTTTTTGAGATGAATTTTTGTTTGTTTGGTTGAGATTAAGTATATTTACTCTAAGCTTAAGTAACTACTGATTGTGTTCTGATAAACAAGTCTCAGTTGTTCTCAAACTTCTCAGCATAGTTTTTACAACTTTAATCTAGTATAGTAACTAAGGTTAGTGTTTTGCTATACTACTGACATTAAGGAACAACCTAAAAATGTTTGAGACAGTAAATTTGTTTCTTGTTTGATTCTGAAGATATCTCCTTGTGCAATACTATCTTTTGCTTGAATTTCTTGTTGTATGAAATATTTCAGCTGTGTATCGCTATAGGAACCCTGTATTTTTTTTTTTTCTGTCATACATGATTTGCAAAAATAAGAATGTGTGAAATTCTGGGAGGGGGGGGATAGCAGGGAATTATCTATATTAGGATTATAGATTATTATCTATATATCAGGATTACAAAAACTGGTGAAAGCCAACCTTATATACTTTTATAATTGTGAAGATTTAAAATAAAGTATTGAAGTAATGTAATGGATCAGTAAATGTTAATTGCACTCTGAATCTCAGATTCACACTTTTTGGCTTAAAAATCCCTGGGATTGGAAAACTGAAAATAGAAAGAAGCCAGAAAAGAAATTTCATTGTAAAGTTTTTGAGATTGACCCTCTGAGAGCAGACACAATTTTATTTGAAAGAGTGGAGTATGATGAAAAACTTTAATCTGATTTGAAATGCCTGTTACAGACATGATGAAAATAATCAGTAGTTTCTGTCTGACCTGATTTGTATTTTCACAGGACAATGTTAAACTAATTTATGAATATTATTTGACCTATTTATATGTATGTGATTGCACTTTGTCTGTATTTGCTGTGTCAGATTTTTACCTCGTCTCTGATGCAGGTTTGGGTTTTTGTTTAAATGAATTAGAGCTGTTCATAACCAATGCCAGGAGTCATAATGCTTCGCTCAGTCTGTAGTAAGGTGAAAGGATGTCATTATAAATTCAGTACAGAAAGGGTTTTGCATCACTGGTGAAGTATCTTCATGGTTTTCCAAATTATTATTTTTTTAGTTTGATCTTGTGAAAACTGTATATTTACATTGACTCTGAATGTAGAGATACTATGGAACTTATCAGATTTATTGGGAGTATATTACTTTCATTTTCTTTTTTTTTTGGTTATTGTTGTTAAGTGTAATGGTCACATTCTATCCTAACAGTCAATCTTACTTGTAATCTTCATGCTTTCTTCTGCTCAGCATTGAATACCAAAACGTACAGACAGACATTCATAGAGTGTGGCCATGATCCAGAGTAAATTGATCATGTGATGATCAGTTTCAAGTGACTTGGTGCTGTTCCACTGCCAGAATGTTGACAGAATTCAGACAGGTTTTTTTGTCTTTTGTATTGTTTTGTTTTCTTTGTTTTTTGTTGATTTTTTTTAAACTTTTACTTGAAATCTTGCCTTGAAAACAGGGAAGAGAAAATTAACGATTAATGTTAATGCAATGGCTCCTTGTAAGTGAATGTATGTCTCTTGCATGAAGTAGACGTGCATAATTTATGTGACTCGTTTGTGACAAAATGCGTATGAAAGTGAAAGCTTCTACTGCTTTACAGTTCCTATTGTTCCTTCCTGGTTTTATTTTCCTGTTGTACATAAACTCCGCTGCATCATCAATACATATTTTTTATACATAATGCTCTCCCCTTCACCATGGAGAAAACCCTCAGTCATATCAAATTCATGCTATGTGTAACTGTCAAAAGGTGAATCATGTCAACAGTATTACCCTTTCATCCAGCGCTGACACATGAAAAACCACAGAGCCCCCCCCCCCCCCACCTCCCCGATTTAATGTAGAGTTTGTATTGAATATAGACATGCTCTTTGTTTTTAAATCAGTGCTTTGTTGGGGGGGAGGGTTCTTAAATTATTTTTCATGTTTTTATTTATTTTGGCTGCTTTTTTTTTTTTTTTTTTTCCTCCTACATTTTCAGTTAATTTTTGGTTTTGCAATGTATATGAATTGGACAGGAGAAGACAGGGGGGGGTTTGCAGGTTTCATAAAGTTTTGCATACAGTGCATCAGACCATATGAACTCTGGACATTGTGGTCAGATTCTTTTGAATTGAATATTTTATTCTTTTATTATCTATGGGGTGAAATGTCTTCAGTTTTGAAAAAGACTTTTCATTATATTATGACAACCCACAAATTTTTGTTATGGAACATTTACCAAAGTTAATGTAATGATAGCACAAGTAATTGATTGACATCATGTGTGGAGCAAAATAGTGAACAGTGATGACTTTTTATTTTAGCCTTTACATAAGAAAAACAAAACATTTGGCAGGATCCAATGAAGACTCCAGGGATGTCAAACTTCCAACTTTAGTCGGAATTCCGACTTTTTGGTCGTTGCCGACTTTCCTACATTTGGTCGCTCAACTGCTAACTTTTGCCAAATTCACGAGACAGTTGCGGTTTTATAATAATTTGCGATACAAATCTCGCACGATAAAAGTGAAACTGGAAGTACAAAAGGGTTTTGCACATGCTTCGGACGAGAGTCGAACTGCTATTCAATGGTTGTGTGAAGATCGAGATCGAAGTTCGAAGCACTTAATATCTCTCGCTTCACAAGATGTAATCGAGTGGTTGCGTGAGAGTTGGTTGACGGAAAATCAGCACATCAGAGTATCGACAACAACAAATAATGTGCCCATGGTCCTAGAAAGACTAAAGTAAGAGATCAGTTCTTCGCTATCTAGATCAAGGTCTTGAAAATAGATCTAGTCTAGTTACGCTCAGTGATAATGATGACGGCACTGCCCGTGGGATCTTTTCAGTTCTTGGGATGTCCAGTAGGTATAAATTTAAAGTCCCTTCTTAGGATCTAGTGAAAACTTGCAAAACAGTGTAAATGTCTCCTAGCATGAAAAGCCTAGACTTTTTAGAAGTGTCTTACGTAACCGGACAGCGCCAGATCGCTGTGTTAAATTGGGGGGTGGGGATGAAATTTTCCGACTTTTTTTTTAAAAACAGTTTGACATCCCTGAGACTCACAAACTTTTGATCATATCAGCAACTTTGCAAGGGAGAAACTAATCAGTTTTGATTTCCATCAAGTACGCTGTGTGCTACTCTACACATTTGAATATGTTGTCATAGAATTTGATCTATTTACAGAAGTCAGGCCTAGTAGACAAGGCACATGAAGTACTATTCAATATTTGCTTGTTTAATTTTGCTTTTCTTTTCCATTGTTGTCATGGTATTTTAGAAAATGTAATGTATCAGCATCAGTGTTAGCTTACTGGTCCTCTGATTATCTTTTACCTGTCAAAATGCACAATAGTCAAAAAGGTCATATCTTGCCACTCATTCTCTTCCATGTAATATTTTATGGACTTATTGAAAACTGCAGTATGTCAGATCACTCGATTGTGAGTCTGTTTGGTAATGAAACTTTTTTATTATTTGATACAAAATTATCTCATCATTGTCTCCAATACCAGCAACAGGCCTGCAGTTGGTTGTGCCTGCTTATGGATTTCATGCACTTCTTTGCTGTTTGAGATTTGGTAATTTACATATTTTTATTTTATTTTGTCATAAGCACAAATATGACACTGGCTGGCCAAAGTTAATATGACAAAAGAGAAAGCGCATAGAGTAATGTCAGGGATATTACAGTAATTCATCAGCAATTGATTTGCTAGCATTTTTCAGGTTCATTTCTCTCAATCATTTTACTGTCATGTTCACATTTTTGTTATCCTCTCCCTGTTCAGGATTGTTCTGAATTATTGTTGAGCTCTAGGTTTTCAAAATTGTTGGTTTTTTTTTTTTGTTTTTTGTTTTTTTTTTACAATAAGAGTAAGAAAGCTTTGTATAGATTTTTCTAGTCATATCTTGTACAATTCAAATCTGCATTGTTTGTATGTATGTACGTATGTTTGTATGTATTTATTATGTAAATTAATGTGTTGTTAAATTATGGTATGTTAATTTTTATTGACTTTTTGTTTTTTGTTTCTGTAAATTCACTTTCACGGTAAATATGGCTGTATGAATTACATCTTTGAATCCATCTTAATTATTTGATTCTGCGCTGAAATCTTTGTTGGCTGTAAAAAGTAAGTTCTACCAGCTTCCTTGGTTTGGGCAAAATATATATGTTCTTTGTGGCTAATAAGACGAGAAGTGGGAGATTTCTCAATGTCCAAGTTTACCCTGGTGTCAGTAACTTCAGTTGATGTATGAACAGATCTATATTATTATACTGCGTATCAGAATGTAATCAAGAGTTCTGCCATGGCTATGGTGTTGTATGACATCACCTTACACCAGGAAATTCAGTAGTGGTGAAATGAGCCATTTTGTCAGCCAGGTAATTACTTCCCTTTGCCTCATACAAAAAGGTATAATATGAATACTGTGAAAAAGGTAGCAATGACCTTTATTGTACTGCTGTTTGAAATGAGGGACCAGAAATTATGAGAAGATTATGATGATGAGAAAAAAAACATTTTCATCACATAGTGATTTTCTTTAGAAATCATTGTTAGAAAATATTGTTTCAAATAACAAGAGAAAAAGTGATTTTTTTTTTTCTTTCTGTACCTGTCAATGGGAAGTAACTTCACCTTTGAGTCAAAATAGCTCATTACAATGTTCGACAGCACAACTTTTTGACAGTCTTTTAGCCAAAAAGCCATAGGATATCGTTTGAACAAAAATATTCTTGGTTTCTTTTCAGTGCACTGGACTTTTTTTTTTTTTCCACATTGCTATTCATTTTGACTTAGACATGGCTTATTTATTTCAAAATCTGTGATGAAATGCAACTGATAAATTAAAATTTCTTAAGAAGCATTGCACACTTTGACAAAGGCATATTTGCCAGCAACCTGGAGTTAGTAATTTATTCAAGAATCCACATTGTTTCATATAGAACGCAATCATGCCCTTTGATATTGGGCAGGTTTGAATAGTGAAAGCTCCTGGGCCACATTTTGGTGAAGGCACAAATGAGTAATAGGCCGTATTATATTTATGAAAAAAAGCTTGCTCTCTTCACTAGTATGTGCTGGTTGGTATGTTTCCAGGCAGAATTGTTGATTAGTCGTGAGGTATCAATTAAATTTGTTAACCCTCATTGAAGTCCTTGTTTGTGAGAATTTGTACAACTCTTCACTTGAGGAAAGAATTTTTCCTCCACTAGTGATATCATTACAATTTTTTTGTTTTTGGTCAGATAGTCTCACTTTTCTTTTCTTTTTATTTTGGTCTTTCCTTTTTTTTTTTTTTTTTTTTAAAGATGATAGTATTTGAAGATTGAAAAGCTCTAGTAGGTAATAATTAGTGGCATTCTGAATACAGATGCTGTTTGAAGTGTAAATGGTACCTTACCCCTTTTGAGCCCCGACAACATGAGCCTGCATTGACCCTCTTGCCTGAAATCCTGAGTGATTTATACTTATAATTGATACACTACTTTAAAAGTAAGTGGAATCGGCTGTTGTGATTGGTTGATAAATACGGAGCTTAGATATATTATAGTAAGATATGGTCTCGCTCACTATTGTACCAGTTGTTAGGCGCAACATGAATTGTATTTGCCGGTTGTAAGGGCTCAGGAATGTTTTGATATGATAAGTTCAGATATGATAAGTTCAGTAAGACTGGACATCAATGAAATTTTGAGTATATAAATGTGTAAAGAAGTGACCTCAGCATACAGACATTTGCTAATGACAGATTATCTGTGGATCTAATTGTTTGATTAGAGTCATTGATATTCAGCAGAGCTTTAGAGTTAATCTGTCATTTTCTTTTAAAAATAGTCTTGAGTCTTAAGGTTTATAACACACTTGTTTCCATATCCACATCCCAAACCATTAATTAAATGTCTTCATTTGCAGAACTATGGGTTTGTACCAATGAAATAGAATTTGACCAAAAACTTAGTGTATCTTGCATTATTTTTCAGGTGACACAACTTTGAAGATTACAATTTTTTGGCAAGTATGTTCTTAAAATCATATAGCGCTTGTAGTATGTGACCTGTAGGTCAAGCAGCTCATCATTGCGTGCATTTTGTTACCTCATTATGAAAATAATTTGGCAATCTTTACCTCCAGACTGACTTTGTAAATATCAACTTAATCAGCACTGGGTGTCAGACAGTCAGTAACAAACATTTTGTACCCTCTACAAATACTAAGGAGGCCTTTATTATAGTGAGACAGATTGGCATGATCTACATGATTTGATTCCTGATTGTATCAGCTAAGACAGGAAAAATAAAAAGCTATAGCTAACTATGCTGTTCTGAAGCCATCCTATACTTGACTGTGTGTGGTGGAATACTTACCTTAGTATGTCAGTGTTGAAATGTGGTCTTGTAGGACCTAAGACTGTTTGTTGATGTCTTTTAATGTGGGAGAAAAATTAGTCACGATTTTTAAGTTAAAAAAAAATTGTTGTAAAGTAAATCTAGACTGTTATGACATTTCAATAAAGCTTGCAGATGAGTTGGAATACATATACATATATATGGAGTTGGAATAT
>JBCEWB010000015.1:3031044-3041932 GCA_039654565.1 Peronia peronii | reverse complement strand
GGTACCCGACTATAGACAGTGAACGATATTGTTAGATTGATAAGGATTTGAGCGCCTAACAGGCAGCCGCCTTGTACACTTCCCAGGAAGCTGAGAACGTTTATGAGTGTTCCCTTTGGGTCTGTCGGGGTATAATAGATTGTAAAGCGCTTAGAGCCTGTACTGTACGGGGATATGCGCTATATAAATACTCTCTATTATTATTATTATTATTACATAAAATGAAATCGCATTGAGTTCAACAATATGCAGTAAATACAGTAGCCCTTCCAAAGTTAAGATTTTTCCCCCAAAAATCTTTCATCATTCACTCAAATGACTACTGCATTTATGAAACACTGAGCTTAACGACTGTAACAAGAAGACCAGACATTATGGAAGTGAGGTGTTTCGAGAGTAGTCTACGTCACAGGTCAGGTCGGGAGGCCTTCATTGTTAGTGATTTTTTTAGAAAAGCCCTTTTCTTTAACTACTCGTATGTCAAGTAAAATAATTGCTGTTAAACAAATTCATTGCATGAAAGTCGAAATTCATAGTCCTTTATTCCAAGTTCTGGGTCATGGAAAATCATTCAGTTGTTGTTGTTGTTTTGTAGTTATATAGGGGACAGAAAGTTGATACTTTTCTCATTTACAAAGACAGACATCATCCTTTCCTTCCTCACTTCCATCTTTTCTTTCTTTCTTCCTCCCATCCTTCCTTTCTTTCTTCCTTCCTTCTTTCCTACCCCATGAGCGTGTGGTCTTTCTGACATTTACTGATGATGTTTACATAAAGACTCCACCATTAGCTGTGGTCCTTTGCTGAGCTACGTGACAAGTCCATTCTGTGATGTTGAAAACCCATCGTCTTCTAGGCCTGTCTCTCGTCTTCCGTCACTGTCCACCATTCCCAACAGAATGTTTCGGTCAGCTAGAACGTCTTGTGACGTGACAATACTAGTTTTAGTCTTCTTAATTTCATATAGTCGAAGGTTCCTCCACATCCCCCTGGCACCCTGCATAATAACAGACAACTTATTAGGTAGCAGAATTACAGACGAGGTTGTCTTATTCAGACATCAGTGAGCGGTTAAGACTATCCACCAGCTGTATGTTATCTATGGGACAGGTTACAGAAAATGGTTATTTCGTTTTTACTGTTTCTATTTCACCATAGTTGAGCCAAGACTATTTTGTGTGTGTGTATGTGTGTGTGTGTGTGTGGTTTGTGTGAGTGTATGTGAGTGTCTATAGAGAGATAGATGGGCAGATAATAGAGAGTATTTATATAGCGCTTATCCCCGTACAGTACAGGCTTTAAGCGCTTTACAATCTATTATGAAACACTGAGCTTAACGACTGTAACAAGAAGACCAGACGTTATGGAAGTGAGGTGTTTCGAGAGTAGTCTACGTCACAGGTCAGGTCGGGAGGCCTTCATTGTTAGTGATTTTTCTTAGAAAAGCCCTTTTCTTTAACTACTCGTATCAGTGTATTTATCTTTTTTGCCAAACTGAACACATTTCTTTTACTATGACCAACTCAGGACAAATAATGATTTTAATTTGTTTTACGTTCTATCGCACGTGAGGACAGACCAGGGCTCTTTGGCACTACTCACTGCCATGGCAGTTTGTTTTGGTGTTGTTGTTGTTGTGTATATATATGTATATATATATATAATCTGTTTTTTTTTGTTTTGTTTTTTTTTCTTATCTAATGAAATAAACTGTTACAGTCAGCTGTTTTTGTGACAGGTCGTGTTCTTACACGATTTGTGATTTGTAGTTTTACGACTGTTCGGAAATTTTAGTGAATTTGACTTGGGATGATATCTAGTTTGATATTGTTGGCAACATATCGATGCAACTAATAAAGTGGTTCTGTCTTGGTCAGTACCTTTAACAAACTGGAGATTCGGTTTGCTGGGGCTCTCAGTCCGTTATCGTTCAGGGCTTTTTGTTCCACACTACGACTCCACACGATGGCCCCACCACGACGCCATTATGCCTTCAATGTGGCTCCGCTATGTCACTTGGTCTCCCGATCCGTCCCATGGGCCCATCTTCTTGAAGCCACCAGGATCGCTAATGGCTCTGGAACGGCAGCGACCGGCATGCGCCAGAACAAGGACACAAAAAGGACAGAGCTGGTCTTAGAAGGTGGACGTCCTGTTTCTGAGTGTCAAAATAAAAGAGATTGATGTTTTAAACATTGGCACATCAATGAGTTGAATGGGGATAAATGTCAAGCAGAACAACACTAAAGTCGTTTTATTTCCCCTACCCGACTCCAACCCTTTGTTTGTTTGTGTTTTTTTAACCAAAATTTAAAGCTATAAAGTCTTTTGTTCAAAGAGATCTCGAACTTTTTGCTGGTGTTAGTTGTTTCTGTTATGTTTTTCTAAATTTGTGCCAGTCATCTGACTTAACGTGTGTTCTTTAGGAAGCCGGATAAATAAAAGTGTCTGATTATCTTAAATCCCATGGCACAAAGTTTAATTTTTCTGTGGCTGTTTCTCTTTGGTGTTCCAATTTATGTATAATTGTCTCTTGAGAGGATTTTTGTTACCTGACAGGTCCTAAATCACTTTAACGTCTGCACCATTTGTACGGCTGGTTTATGGTTCCTACCTTCTCTTGTTATCAACATCATCATGTCTAAAGCCTAAAAGCACTTCTCCACTTTATAGACTGTTTGGATTTGATTTCATAAAGTCTCTGTAGAGTCGATTAATACTTATATAATAGTTTGTGTTTACCTGCATATATCTCTGATAATTTTGTGTCATTTTAATATTTTCAAAACCTTTGAACTCTTTCGAAATACCAATTATTTGTTTTCATTAGAAAGACTTGATACCCATTCATAGTTGTCTTAGCTTTTCACTGGGAAATTCATTGCCTAAACCGTAGTAACCTGAAGAGCTGGAGGAAGCCGTTGAATGATTCACGTAGCTCAGTATGAAATAACAAAACTGATTGAGATGTGGATATGATGAATGACAGTTAAACAGGACGCCAGTCAGACGATGAGTTGGCACGATGAGTTGGCCCGATGAGTTGGCAGAAAAAGAAAGGATGAAATATAATATAAACATTATCTTTAGGAATTATATTCATATTATACTCTTTCTGTCAGTTTTGCTCTTGTCATTTTAGCTGTTTTCGGATAATTGTATTTTAGCTGTCCACAATATCAGTTTTGTTTGATTTTCTCATTCTAAGCAATCAACTTTTATTGAGAATCTCAGGCTGAATTTGATATCACAAGAACAATGTCACAATTTGAAACATCACGTTGAGCTGTGGCCTTTGTCAAGTTTTTTCTTGAATAGATGATCCATCCTTTTTTTTATTTTTTAACCCTTTCCTGGTGTAAGGTAAAATTAGCCGCATTATTTTTTTGTTGTTGTTATGACCTGCAATTGAAGTTATTTCTCTTAAGATGATTTCATCTTACACTCCTCATGATGCAAGAAAAGTGAAATTGCATTCAACAGGAAATGTCAGTTTGATTATAAAAATATGACAAGCATTTATTTATTTATTTTTTTTAATCAACAAACGTTAGTTACAACTTATATTTTTTTATAGCCAAATTTCTTCCCATTTTCACAGATAAAATGATCTTCACAAGCATTGTAAAGGAGATAAATTAACTTTATGATTTCTACATAACATAAACAGTACAGAAGAATTCCGGCAAAAGCCAAATGTCATGAGAGAAGATTTAAATTACGTTCATTTTACGATGTAAACATTGGGTTGATAAGAATAAGTCAATACAGAAATTGTGGAAGTTCAGCCCTGCTGTTGCGGTAATGCACTGAGTCCCAGTGGACACCCCATGGTTAGGGAAAACATTAGGTGTCAGAATGAATAGCCGTCTGGCACGACAGCGGGCAAAGCGAGTGAGCGACCATCATCGGTCCCGGCTCGCTCTGACTATAACAGCGTTTTGCCGATGTTACAAAATGGCCGCAGAGAGGTTGATCTCTTGGGAAATAGGCTAAAAATGGGAAATAGGCCAGAAATGTACAACAAATTGATCAAAATGTAGGGACCGGCTTAAAGTGACCTGAAACGGGCAGAAGGATATTGTAAGTTTAGAGTGTATTAGGATATTATGCCAAACCACAGGGGAACTTTCTCAAGCTTGGCCATTATGACAGTATTGCTTTTTAAATATATTTATCTCTTTATTCATGAGGGCCAAAAGATAATGGTATTTAGAGTCGAGTTTTAATAGGCCTTTCAGTCCTACGGGCCAGGACTATCTCAGCCGTGGATGGTATTTATAGGTCCCGCGGACTTTTATATCTACCACTGAAGTTCAGCCATTGGCCTCATTTGTCTTGACCTATCCTCAATATCCTCCTCCTTCCTCCCCCCGCCCTCCCCCTTCCTACAGCAGCTTCTCCCTTTCCTTCAGTCTCAACAGTTTTGTTTTTTTGTTTTATATTTATTCGATTACCTTTTTTTAAAAATGTAATTTTGATTTCTCTGGGTAAATTGTATGTGAGTACATGTGCACGTATGCCTGTCTGTGAAATTCACACATTTACCATATTAATTTACAATTGTGACATGGTAGCATCACAAGTCTCATGTTTTATCTTTGTATGTGTGTATGTGAGTTTCCTCACTTCCATCATCATCAACTGTGCGGTGCTCTGGGACAAATCTGAAGACATTTAGAACACGAATTGTTTTCACCTTTAAAAAAAAATATATTTTATTATAATCTGAATAAAACTTCAAAAGAACAATACAGCCGCGAAAGAAGAACCACGTTGGATTCCAGTGAGCGTCTACGGGGTATAACAATTACTAACATAGAAACAAACAAAAATAACTTTACAGATAAATGGATTTATGCCTGTGCAAAGCGTCTCTACCTTAAAAAGAATCTCAGCATTATGAAAATAATTTAACAGTCATCTCTTTCACAACTCAGATTATAGACGGTAAACGAAGTTGGGAAGTAAAATTATCAAAGAGTACTGAAATTTTTCATTTGATCTCAATTGACAGGTCATAAGTCTAGTGATGTGTGTGCCAAAATTGCAGTTATCCGTTTTGGCAGCATTTGATATATGCCAGTCAGCCTTGATAGCCGCTTCACAAATCAGATTTTGTTTCCGTTTTGTTTTTGTTAGTTTGTTTGTTTGTTTGTTTTTTTGTTTGTTTTGCAGTATTTTTAGTATAAATTAGGGGGTTGTGAGTTCTGAACAGGGCAAAACTATAGAAGCATCTGAAAAACCTGCTGGCTTAGGTGCCAATGTTTCTACAATGATATCCATTCATGTTTCACGAAATAACTGTTTAACCCTAAAAGTTTCAGCAACAACAACAACAACAAAAATGCCCTTGTGTCATGGCTTTACACTGACATAATTTGTGATAGGTTTATGCCTTGGGTTGTGTAATTTGAGGGAAATATTATTATACTGTGTTTGTCTGAGGAAAATTCCGAATTCACAGCTGATTGAGCGATGTTGGTAGCAGATCCGTCCTTTGACAATGAAACGATCCAAGTACTTGGTCACGGTTAAGGCTGAATAGCTATGTCCGGGTATTATCAAGTTTTCCAATGTATTTTTACGCTACCAGACTTGCTGCGAGCTGGATTCATCACTTCCTACTGAAAGGATGGGACCCGATGGATGACGCAAAGCGCCGCGTGCAAGCGGTGATATTTTTGTCTCGCATACGTAAGAAAAGGTAGGGCAAAGCTATCACCGATTACCCGCGGCGGCCATGTCACAACCAAGAAGCCACTGTGCCTGCAAATTTCAAGCCAAGAAGATACAACGCCCACGGTTTCAAGCCATTAAGCCCACAAGTTTCAAACCATAGACGCCACAATGCTGACAACTTTCAGACCAAAAGATCGCAAGACATATATGTTTAAAATCAAGAAGCCACCCCGTCTACAAATTTTACGTCAAGAATTTGGACTTCCTGTATGGAACAGCGAACTCACAGTTTTTTTCTGTAGCCTCGATGACGTTGTTTTCAACAGTTCTATTCAAATATGCCAGGCCTTGTCATATCAAGAATCTGAGCTGCATTTTGGGAAAACTAACAGATTGTCCCAAGTTTAGAGGATACTATTTTCTTATCTGGTAACCTTGTCGTTTGTTGTGATTGCAGTTTGTTTAATTGTATATTCCAAGAGTTTTCATACATTTGCCATCTTCATATTTTTTTCTATTGCTGGCATTAGGGACTTAAAAAAAAAAAAGAAGCAAAATACAGCAATACACAAACAGGTACCTGTCATGAGGATATGCTTAAAGGTTGATCTTTTGCTATTTTCCTGCATAAATTTCTAAATGAACTACCTGAATATTCAAATTCTTGCGTCTGTGATAAAGTTTGTCTGCTTGAATTTATTTCATATTATGAACTTTTGAATGAATATATGACGTTAATTTTGTGTGTGACTACAAGATAGCTTGTCTACTATTTCCCGCCATGTCTTGTGAAAAAAAAATGTCATCAAGACTTTCATTTGCATGATAGAACGAGTGCTTGCCCTTGATTCAATAGCGCCTGGGGAGTCATCGTGCACCAGTTAGTGCGTAAATTGTGACCAGTGGATCGGAGACAGTTTCACTATGTTTGCGCACTTCCACAACGTTTTGGGTCAGCAATGTGAACTTTATTAAAAGGTGCTTTTAAAGGAGACCGCTCAATAAATGGAGTCGTATTATGTTAACACTTGTTCTGTAAGTTTAAGTATGCTAATTTTGGAGGTAGATTTAAAAGACCAAAAAGGAAAGGTTGTTATGAACGTGCGAAAATGACCACACAAAATTCGGAAAGAAAAATTGTTTCGTTTACGAAAGCTTTATAAAATAATGTATTCTAGGACATCATTTATTCTACTAACATTTATTCCCCAAATTAATGTTTCTTCTGATTAAAGTGCACAGGTGCATTGACACACCGATCTTTCATCAAAAACAAGAACCTTGTCTCATTTTGTCCACATCACATTACTACTTAAGAAATAAAAACATTCTTTGCCCTCTTTTTTTTGTTTGTTTAGTTACGTCAAGTGCTGTCAAACTTTTTGTTGCAATGCACTCTTAAGAATAGAACCGCCATAGACATTAATCTGGCCATTCTAGTCTTTACAAGGACGCTGTCAGGCAGAGACAAGAAAATAGTCTAATACAGTTCAGACACCTGTTTTTGTGTAAACGATCACGACCCTTGTCTGGGATTTGAAAAATATCGCATCGGTCTTTCTTGGCATCTTTCCCACAAATCGTTGTCTCGCTGACCTAGAAAAAAAATGGCCTTGTTTTGTTTGACTTATCTCCTTCTTTTGCCATCCTTAATCGTCTGTTCTTACCTTCTGCCTGAACTCAGTTGTCTCTTCTTGTAAACAGCTTTTACCATATATTTTTATGACATCTGGTCGGAGTTTCCTTTACAATTAATATTATTAGTATTGGTACTATTACAATATTGAACAAAAGAGTGCATTATTGTCATCCTGCGTGGCACGTGGGTTATGACGATGAATCGACAGGTTTCATTACTTCTGCTTTCATTATCTTTCGTGTAAGTCTAATCAAAGTATGACCTACAAATACAGGATAGTGGTCACCAGCAAAGATCCTGGACGACTTTGTGGTTGAGTTGACTATCTATAGAATTTCGAGAAATCATATTGACTCATAGATCAAGGTACTGCAATCTTTGTTCGGCGAGACAACAAGCTTTTCATAAACCAATGACTGTTGGCTTTCATTAGTTTGTTTGACTGTCTGAGTTACAAACAACAGTGACAATATATTGTATGTGAAAAGCTTTGGCAATGAAAGGGTTAGTATGAAGTATTCAAATATTTTTCTTTACATTCAGTGTTGTTGAACCTTATCACATTTGTAACACTGCCGAGATAACCACTCACACACAGCAGGTTGAAAGCCGTAAGATAACGAAGTGAGCTTACAGCATCGGATTGTAAAGGATTTATATGAAACCTCTGATTTATCTGTGAAGATATGGTTTTAGATTCAAGGAGAGCCATCACTCTTACAGAGAAGAAACGAATCCCATAGGATCACGTGTCAGAAGGAAAACCTGAGTCTACTTGAACTTCTATCATTCATCATCTTACTTCCACACAACTTTCTTAATTCAACGATAATATTTAGGAGTTTCATGAAACCTAAAAATAATGTGTTGAAAATTCACTCTTTTCTTTACCATTATCTTTCTTTTAATCTCTATTGATGTAGTAAGAACGCTGTTGAAGATGAGACCACTAACCTCCCACGACCATCTTCTGTTCTCCACTGTCCATCAACAAAGGTTGCAGTACCTTGATCGATGAAGTTGATATGATTTCTCGACTTAACAAATCTCATTCCCGTCTATTGTCGGATGTCGTCCACTCATTACTTAACAGCATTATAACTCATGGTCAACACTGTAGTCCCGATTCATTGATGAGACACCCACTCCACAATGTGGAGCAGCGAGCAAAGGGCTGTGCTGGTTAAAATAGTGTAAATTTTCTCTCTTTTGTATCGAAATAGAAAGTGATAGTATTCACTCTTCTTATGTTGCTCTAACTTTTGTATAGGAGACAGATTGAGCATTTCAATGAAATGATTGAGACATATTCTAGAATGGTATATTTGAGGGGGAAAAGCTCTTATTCCAGATAATGACGATAAGACAGACGGGCTCAGACACAACATCTGCCAGTTCTTGAACTGCCACGGAGGAAGTTGCCTACAGGCCTAAACACGTTTGACTTTTTAAAAATTGGCCTCTGTGTCATGGTGACCAAAAATATTTGAAAAAATGTCAGTGTGCTTTTTTTGTTTGTTTGTTTTGTTTCCTATTGACCTAAAGAGGAACGCTGTTCTGCGCTCGATAAATCATTTATTGTATGATAAAGAAAGAATAAAGGGCATAAATTGCTTTTTTCTTGCTAGACAACTGAATGAACCATTTTCTGCCTCTATTTTCTTTACAGTGCCAAGAGGTCACATTTATACGATCGCCGATACCGAGATGAATCCACGTAAGTGTAGAGCTCAAAGAAACAATCAGATCTCTTCATGCTGCTCAGTCGATTTGGTGAAATATTTTCCTCTCGCTTCAAAGTTCCCTTTGATTTGCGTTCTACTTGCATTAGTTGGGTGTTGGGCGCAGTTGCATGTCATTAGAGATGGGCAGAACATATTATAGAATGCAGCCAATCGAAAGTCAAACTAAATTGAGTTTATACCCTTGCTTTCCTCTACTGGAACACTTGCAATGCTGAAGGATACCAATAGTAAAACAGAAGCAGTTTGAAAAATGTGTAACAACGATTTGTTTTTTTTCCTAACTTTGTGTTGTTTTTTCGTAACTACGTGTTGTTTTATTTTTAGATGGTTATGAACTCTGAGAAATCATTTTAATGAATTGTTAATATTAAAATACTAACGAGGTATTTCGAGATCGGTAAGCTGACTGCGAGAAAATCGCTTCTACATGTGTTTGTTTATAAGATCTGGACATGCCTGAGAGCTCATCACTCATTAAGAACTGCCTGGCTGCCTGTCAGAGCATGTGCATTAGTCACTGTATGAGCGACAATCTCTCAGTCATGTGATCGACCTCGAACTATCTCATTTCCTTCCTTTTCCTGGTTGGAAATGCTGCTATTAAAACAAATAAATTATGAGGAAAAAATTATTCTCTAAATAGTCCCAATTCATGAACACTCTGGGGGTTAATGATGAATTTTGTCTGCCTGCCCAAGAATAATATTAATTTTTCTTTCTCCGCTTCTAATGCATGGTGAGTTCTGTTTATTTCCTAGCCGTATAGTTCCGTTGAAGTCATGTATTCAGAGACCACATTCCAAGAAGCCCAGTTCTTTCATACACGTTGATGGGCTTAAGATTATAAGCGCACAAGGCGTTCTATTTCAAACTCAAAATACTTAATGTACCGTCTCCTCTTGGGGACATGTATGAAAAACCATAGATGTCGTGTACAAGAAACTGCAAGGCAAGAAAATTTCATCTAAAAAACAAAAGTGTTTCAAAATCAACTAAATCCCCACCAATTTCAAGAAGATTAAATTCCAACATGAAGAAAGAATACTGACATTAATGGCAAAGGATGTTTTTTTTCGATCTTTAATTAATTACAAAAGTGACATCAATTACTTTTTATATTAAAACCAGAGTCAATATCTATATAGTATGAGAATAAAACAATAGGAGTATCGTATGCATGATAGCCTATCAGTCTTGGGTAGATTTACTCACCATTTCCCAGCCTTTTTCAATTTCATACATTTTGCATGTCTGGTGGCTTTCGAGCCAGTTTGTCTAATGGCTATTAAACTCTTATATTCCTTACCTTTGCATTTTGGGCTTATATTATGTTATATTGATATTTTTATTTATCTCTTATCTTCCTGCCTTTCTTTCTCTCTCTCTCCTCTCTCCCCCTCGCCTCTCTCTCTCTCTCTCTCTTTCTGATTGTTTCGCGCTTTCTTATAGTTGTAGGTGATCTTCGAGTCTAGAGCCATAATAAAGTAGAGTCCTCATTCATCATGGCCGTCCGTAATTTTCTTCAATTCCTCTGTTTTCATTGGATTTGGTCTCGCAGCTTTTTCACTTTTCATAATAGATTCTCTTACTTTACTTATTTTCTAAATTTCATTGTTTCGCGGGACTGGACGTTACTTTCTGTGTCGGTTTGTTTCTTTGTTTGGTTGTTCGAGGAGAGGGGGAGGAGGGGGGGGGGGGAAGGGTTGTGAAGAGAAGAGGAAATGTGTCAAAGAATGGAGGAATTGTAATCGTCTATCTATCTATCTATCTATCTATCTATCTATCTATCTATCTATCTATCTATCTATCTATCTATCTATCT
>JBCEWB010000015.1:3010052-3030944 GCA_039654565.1 Peronia peronii | reverse complement strand
ATGCAGAACCCGCGAGTCGATCCCGGCCCGTTTGCTCCGTGAGCAGACGCCATACCACAGAGCCACTGCGTCCCCCACACGGACTGGAGAGAACTGCTGTGCTTCATAAAGGTCAAAGGTCTTATTTACTGCCAGGGGAGCTTAATCTGAAGGATTACATAGTTCACTGGGACACGGTTAGTGTAGGTTTACACACAGACCTAGTCATATTCTCTTCTGACAACGGGTCCCCTCAGACTGCCTTCAAGTGTCTTTGCAAAGAAAAAGTAAGCTATTTTATCTCATATTTAAAGGATTTATGTAGTTTTCATGTATTGTAGTGTTTGTTTGATAATTGGATTGAGAAGACTAGATCTAGATTGTTTGTTGCACATCTACAATCTAGACATAGACGCTATATAACTAGACTCTAGATCTCTAGATCTATGCAGCGTGGAATGTTTTGAAGGATGTTCGAGAGGCTAGATTCCATTTCAGATAGATCTATATTTTGAAGATTCAGGAATTTTCATTTCCATGGAAGTATTAAAACAAAAACAAAAAAAAAGAATAACTTGCATTGTGTTTTGGTCTTTTATCTAAATGTGTTTGAGTGACTGGCATTTTATGACTTTGGACTTTGGGCTGGGTCAAACTTGCTCGTAACATGATGAGATCTGCAATTTTAATGATGCTTTGATTTGGGATGAACGTTAATGCTTTGAAGTTAGATCTAGATTTGGCACATATTGATTACTGTAAAATGACCTAGACCAACCCCTGGCCCTAACCTGCTGGGACCCTCGGCTGTGCATACTGTCGAGGTAATAATCGCAATATCGATACAGGCACTAGTTCATTTTACAGTAATCGATATGTGCCGGGTCGCCATAGGGACCGTAGTAAGACGGTAGTGGCCTAGATTCTATAAAAATTTTCACTTATTTCAGCACTTTCATTATTGCCTTTGTTATTTTTCATTCATCAGAGTGGTTGAACCTACATTTCTTAGATCTAGATCTACCTTTACTATTATTTAATACAAGACCTGATTGCAACTTTGTCGTCCTTACACTTATAAATGGAATTATCCAGACAGCTCATAAACTTTAGGATATGGGACATAACATGTTTGACTGCTCAGGGCTGTTGTATAGATATAGTATAGACATGGATGATATCAAGATGATAAAGACTTCTGAAGTGATTAAATGCTTGCTTGCTTATATGCCTCTTGATTCCTTGGGGAACATAGGCTGCACAATCATGACAAAGTAATTTACTGTGATCAGTTGTATCATTGTTATATAGCGGAAAGTTGTGAAATGTGAGCATCTTTGATCCATCTCTCTCTCTGGAAAATGAGGAGATATAAAGTTGATCTTGGTGCCATTTTAAAGCCTTCGTGTGGCAGTATGGTTCTTACATGATCTATTGGTGGAAGCCTGCCTGTTTGGTCCCCAAGTGTCTGGTCAAGGGTGGTCTATAGTCCCTCTAAAATGATTCTTGTCAGTATTTTCCTTGGAATGGACAGCAGCATGATTCCTGTCCAGTTGTTGCAGGACGACGGGTTCCCTTTCTTCAATATCTTCACAAGATGTCCGCGCTTCCAGTCTTCTGGCACTCTTTCCTGTTCCCAGATATTGTGTGAGAGTGAGTGTATCATCTCAGTCAAAATCTGGATGTCTGCCTTCAGTGGAGTGGTATCCTGTCAGGACCTGTTGCCTTGCTTGACTTGAGGGACCTCATAACTTTGGTGACTTCTGTCTTTGTCTGCGGGAGGGGGGTTGGTGTTGATGTCAAGGGGCTCATTTGGAAATGCAGGTCTTTTGAGTATTTCCTTGAAGTGCTCAACCCTTCTTGTTCTCTGGTCCTCTTTGCTTGAGATAGCATTTCTGTTCTTGTCCTTGACGGGGCAACTAGGGTTGCTGGTCTTTCCTGAGAGTGTTTTGGTGATCTCATAGAGTCTCTAAATATTTCTTTGGCCTGCTGCCATCTTTGCTCCTTCAGTCACCTCTCCATGAAGTTTCTTCTGTCTTGTCTTGCGCTTCTTTTCACTTGCTGATTCATCTCCTGGTAGTGTTTTATAAGTGCTTGCATCTCTTCACGATCTTGTGTGTGGTTGATCTGGTCTTTCAGATGTTTCTGCCTGCGATTAGTGTGCATGTCTCTGTCATTCACCATTCTTTGTGTTTTTTTCTTCTTTTCTAAGATTATTTTTATGTGTTGTCTTCCAGACCTTGCTTCTCTTCACGATCTTGTGTGTGGTTGATCTGGTCTTTCAGATGTTTCTGTCTGCGATTAGTGTGCATGTCTCTGTCATTCACCATTCTTTGTGTTTTTTTCTTCTTTTCTAAGATTATTTTCATGTGTTGTCTTCCAGACCTCTTACAGACTGTGCCATTGCTCCTCTGATGCTTCCTCTGGTTGTAGGGAAAGCACACTGAACTTGTTTCTTACCACTTCTGCTTTCTCTTTGTCTTTCAGGCTATATACATTGAACTGTGTGAGGTCTTCCTGCCTGATCATTACAGGCTTTCAGCTTGGTTTTGAGTAATGCCACAATCAAGTGATGGTCCAATGCCACACCTGCTATGCGCTTCACCCTGACATCATGTAGACTTGCCTCCATTTTCTTTCAGTGGTGATGTGGTCAATCTGGTTCGTCAGGGAAGATCCATGTGGTTCTGTGGATGATCTAATGTGGAAATCAATCACCAGGTCACAGAAGGCACAGAACTCAGTGAAGCGTTTTCCATTTTCATTCTGCTCTCCAGTGCTGTGTCTGCTTGTGATGGGTTCTGTCTATTTGTCTGATCCCACTTTTGCATTTAGGTCTTTCATGAGGATCTTCAAATCTGTCTTTGGCATTTTGTCCACAGTTACTTGGACTTGCTCACAGAATTCTTCATTGTCCTTTGTATTTGCTGCGTTTGTAGCATTGTAGCACTACAAGATGGTGACTTTCCTGCCCTTTGAGTTGAATCTTGCAGTGAGGATCCTTGATGACACTTGTTCCAGGACAGCAGTGCTCGCGTTGCCTCAAGTATCAACAGGAGTGCATGGCTGACCTTTTTCCTGTCCAGGGTAGATGATGACGTCTCCACTCATGAGCCTTATCCTTTCAGTTCCTGTTCATCTTGTCTCACACAGGCCAAGTATCTTCAGATATTATCTTTGCATCTCTCAACTCTACTCACTTGTGCACTTTTTCCAGTCTCATACAGGATTCTGATATTCCATGTCCTTGGTCTTGGCTTTGGTTATCAGAATTGTTGTTGGTGCACTGACTTTTGTCAAAAGCTTTCATCAGCTCATGTCATGGGCTCTACAAAGAGTACTCTTCCCTAACTGTGTCATTTTCAGATATTCTTGCTGTGGTTTCTGTAACAGGCTAGTTTTTACAGGATCAGGTTGTTAGCCCAATTCAAACCCTCAACCTGGAGGGCCAGTTGAATGCTCTTCACCCTTTGGCCTGTCTGGCTTGGATAGGCCCTACTATGAGATGAATCTCCCACCAGCATAGCTCTCAGGGTCATAGAGACACGAAAAACCCCCAACCATGACAAGGTCGCATTCTCTGAGGGGAATGATTAAACACTGAGCAGGAATGCCTGTATGCATGTGCTGCCCACCCCAATCTCATTTTCATTCATTCAGCTAACTCCACTTCACATTAGTATTCATCTGTAGATTGTAGAAGGTATCAATAAGAAAGGCTCTGTTTTGAGACAGCTGGTAGTTTGATGCCCTGTGACCAACAGTCGGTTTCAAAATTCATGTACCAGTATTGATCATCTGTTTTTATTTTTATTCCATTTTCACCAACAAAACAGAATTTGGGGGGGGGGGGGGGGGGGGGGGGGGGAGATACAGAGAAAAATTATAACCATTTAAGAGTAATTCACCCTCCCAGTATTCTGTGGATTTTTTTCTGTGCTGTGCTTTCCTTTTGCTCTGTTTCGCTTTTTCTTTCTTTCTCTTTCTTTCTGTCTCTCTCTCTCTTTATTTCAATCTTTCAAGATCAATGCTTCTCCCCTTCTCAATTTGGCTACTGCTGATTAGTTGTGAGAGGAAAACAGATTTTACAAACAATGTTTTAATTTCGGAAGAAGGATCTTCATTTGGCTTTTTCTTGGTGTGTGAATTTGTGGAATTTACATAAATATGTTGCATACCAATTTTACGACCAGTTCTTTTTTTTTTTTTTTTTTTCCAAGAGAAAAAGTGGGGATTCAATTTCATTTAGACCTGGTTCGCAAATATTTCACATCAACCTGTCAGTAATGTCCATATGATGCTATGGGCCATATAATTGGATTTCTTTTTAGTATCACAGTCACTTAATAGGGCAACATAATCATGTTCTCAGAAAAAATGAAAATAAATAATCATCCTGAATTTTTAGCAGTAAATTGCAAGAAGGGATGGGAAAATTATGAAGATGGGAGGAGAGGAGAAAAAGGACACAGAATAAATTTATTAGCCATGATGATTAAACAAGGTATTTATACACTGACGTATGAGACAATATGAATACATGTAGCAGAATGCAATTTATGTAACTTTCTTCACTTTTTCTATCATCCTGTTTTGAAGAAAATTGAAAGTAGGCCTAGTTAGATTTGTAATTTCCTTGCAATTTAAAATGACATAGAATTTGAACGACATACTGAATGACTGATGCAAAGAGAGGACCAAATACTTTGGTCCCAGTATATAATTGGTGGTTTTTTTTTTCCTTTCAGATACAGTCTGGCTCATAAAATTAAGAGTGTTATGTATATGCTTTGTGATAAAATATTCATAATGGCATCCAAGTCTTTCTGACATTATTATGATTGAAATGAAACATTGTGAATTAGAGAAAGTAGAATTAATCTGCTATGTTGGAGAAAAGTCCGTCAAGAAATAATGGGGGGGGGGGGGGTATTATGCTGCACACCACCAATATTTTTCAGCCGAATAACAGAATCCAGAGAGTTAATTCTGATAATGAAAATTGATGAAAGAGGTGTGCCCGACAAGGTAATCATTATGGAGTACGATGGAAAAGCCATCCACGTGTTATTTGGGTCATGTTACAATTCGTAACCCCGTTTGCCTTAGGAACAGATAACTATACTTCAGTATGGCGTAGAGGCCATGGTAATTGGTGGCCGCCGGTGCGATAAAGACAGGCTAGAAAAGCAAGGACAGTTAGTCCATTTACTATCCTTGGCTAGCCTCAGGATTAGACTTCAGCATGTTAACATGGCAGTAGGCCATTTTTGTTTGTTTGTATCGTATAATAAATTTGGTGATAAGAGCAGTGAATATGATGAAGGGTGGAGAGATTGTGCATAATCATATTCTCGGTCTGGAAATAGTCATTTGCCACAACGTGTGTGCCATTTTTCGCATTATCACCATCGTTGGTGGCCTCTTGGATAGGCTGACAATCATGAGATTGTTACATAAGACGTGGGCTCCAACTGGAACCGTTCTTGGAGGGCTACTGTCAACACTGCTAGCTTTCTGTTATACATGTCTATCTAAGCCCATGATGCACTCTCTTCTCTCTGCAGCTTCTGGGCTGTCCTGTTTGGAGTGCAGATACATGTATTCATCTTATCTAACGGGACCAAAGAAGTCTTATTCTTACAGCGTTCTATCACTAAGTAATTCTTTCTTATTCGGAATTAATATGTTGATTTGTGTCTCTGCAGCTGATATGTCTTAAAATTGGCATCTCAGTTATGTTCGAACAACATTGTGTCGATGTTTTAAATGAGAGTTTTAAATAGGCATAAATGATGATATTAAATTATTATTGAGCGCTGTCCTCAGAAATATTCATAAATATACTCCTACTACATAGTCTAAACCCTGCGCGCCGTGCTGTGGATCATACAAGCGATGGACTAGATTGAACGAGGCGTCCGCCGTTATTAGTTGAGACCTGACTGGACTCCGGCCAGATGCGCGGAAATACGGAATGAGTAGGACTCGTGGTTTTAACAGAAGCCTTAAACAGCAACGCAATACAACGGTATAGATGACAAAAAAAAAAAAACAACGCCCCCCAAAAAAACGACGAAATTAATTCCAAACTGACGGTTCGCCAAAATATCCAGTTCGCTTAATTTTTCGGCGGCAGTTTTGCCCATTTCTTCTTTTAAACAGTGTCTAGCGGGAAGAAAATAAGCAGCGTTTAAAACAAATTTGAAAATTGATCAATAAATTGAATATCTGACAGCATCTTTTTATTCAGCATGCCAAAGTTAACTAAGTCAGCGTGTAACTACCCATTTTTTGGTGCTTATTTGTAAGGTAGCAAAAAAGTCAGTGCCCATTATTCGGTTGCGAGTGGCGCGCCATGTGATTTTGTTGACGCATTTTGAATTATTTAACTTGGAGCCGATTAGTTTGGTTTGAAGGTGTGTAGGGTTCCTAAGGGTGCTATTCTTCTGTAGTATGTTTAAAATAGTGCATAGCTTAGAATAGAACATACAACGGTTTCCTAAAGCTGCGCAGCTTTTCTGTTTTCACGTAGCGCGGTTTTTTTTTGTGTACAAATAAATTGTACATTTTCATCCTTCTCAGTTGCTTTTTATCTTGCTCTTTAAAAAAAAAAACATAATGATGGTAATAATAATAACAGTAATAGTAGTAATGTGATAACAATATTAATAAATAACTTTGTCCAAATATGATACAAGATGACAGTTTGTGCAAATAATAATTCATTTTTAAAATTTTTAATTATACTTTTATTTATGGGTCTTTTAGGGGATTACTCACCTGAGCTCTTGTTATCAAGCTAGATCTAGATACACAAATTCTAGAAAAAATCTTCCATGGATCTAGATTTATGAAGTGTCTGGAAGAAGGTAGTTTTTGTATATTTTATTTGTGGGTGAAATTTTTTTTTAAGCATGATCTTTCAAAAATGTTATTCCGAACTTAAAAGTTATTGAAAATAAAAACTGTGAATGAGGGATTAAGGGATTAAAATAATCATCTCAACCCAAAAAGTCAGATATAACACAGAGGGTTTATGTCTCGCCTTGTTCTCTTTCATTAAAAAAGAAATAATAATAATAAATAGAAATATGGGACATTATTGAATGATTAGATATATAACAAAGATATGTATTTTTCTCCATGCCAGTCAAATGTGTTAAGTGGAATTCCTTGGGAACAAAGGCATTCTTGTTTGTTGATTTAGGCGACTGGTCACATTCTCTAGATAGTATAATGGGTGTGGGTAAACACTACATGTATTTGGGTGATATATTCGGGTCAATCAGGACAGACTACACTCATTCGAAATCTGGCTGTAGTTGTTGCAATAAATGTTGAGTCACTGAAAAAAAAATATGCAGGTTCTATCAAATCTTTGAATCGCGTCTTTTCCCTCATGGTGGGATCCGAAATTCGAAGCCGCTGCCTCCAGGTCATGAGTTTTTTGCCGAGTAGCAGACACTTAACCACACAGCCACAGTGTGCCCTCCCCCCTTCCAATAGACAGTATATTTGTGAAGACCTTTTGTCAATCACATGTTTGACTGGACGAATCAATCTATAATGTATAAAATCAGAACGGTGATTCTTATTCAGTCATGTACGATCGCGATTGAGACATATATATATATTACATATTATACATGTATACATATATTTATCAAATCTTTGAACATATATATATATGAGATGCGACACGATGAAATTAGGCGCTCGTCAAATTTTGAGAATATGGAGTTATTGGTATAACTGTGAAGGTTAATCACTTCCCTTTCTGTGTGAGAAAAGATTTTTCCTCTACCTTAAGCAGAAATCGAGATATTGGCAATCAAAGATGGTGGGGATGACCTGTTGCAGCAACTGCGGTTAGTGAGAAAATGGCAGATGATTTTTAATTCTTATCAATTATATTAGGCCATGCTACTGAAGTACAATTTTTGGGCTTTTACTCAATCTATTTGAGCAAATTAAACTCTGAAGTACATTATTGGATTGATATAGAAGGGTTCTGTGAAGAAAAAAAAATTGTGTTAAAAATTCATACACTGTCGAAAAACAGGTGATTTCTCCAGTCGGCTCAGTTTGACGAGAGCCTGATTTCATCGTGTCTCGTATATATATATATTATATATATATACACACACATATATATACACACACATGTATATACATGTATATATATATAAGAGAGAGAGAAAGAGAGACATCATTCTTATTATCAGAGTATGGCATGCAGTGAAAGTAAATGTCCTCAGACTGAGGGTGGCGGGAAAAAAATGTACAAAATATATGGAGAAGTGGGAATGGGTAGCATTAGCCCAGAGACCTCTTGATTGTTCTCTGCCGATGCATAGAAAAAGCTATTAATAGGAGAACACGCACAGGTGGCACAAGAAGCATACAAATGCACAAGCTCAAAATCTATCACGCGCATGATAATGAAACCTTCACACAGTGTTTTGAACAAGCAATTTTGTCCCCTTTTGTTCCTGAAGCCTTCAAAAGAGTCAGTTTGACTGACAGCCAAATTATTTTCCTTTATCAGATACGAGCAGTATAAGACAAGCTTTGTTGAGAAGAAAAAAAAAATCACTTTTTCTTTTGCTATTTGAATTATGAAGGATGATGATGAAAATGCTTTTTCCTTGGTGTGATATTTTTTTCATATTATAGCCTCTGTGGTCTGCCCTCAGTGATTAGTGCTTCTCACAATGATGATTTCTGAGCACATTTTTGTTTGCCACAGTCTTCCATTTGATGATATTTCAGTAGATCAGAAAAAAAAGGTGAATTCTTTATTGTTATTCTTATAAAATTAGAAATATTTAGGGGGAGCTTTGGTGAATATTTGTTTAAAAGTGGTGTTTTATTATTTAGCTATAAATATTCATGAGAGCAGACAGAAAAAACATTTATTCTTTTTGTGCATTGTATCACTGTACTGATGTAATTTCAAATGAACTTTTCAGTGCCTTTGAGAAAAGAAATTCATTTTGTTTTCTTCGCTTGGTCTTAAATACGGAATCCTTACACATTCAATCATTTTCAGGTTTCTGTCTGTATTTTTTTTTTTTTAGTTTCTCTTTATTCTTTGCTCTGCTTGTTTTTACCCACAGGAAATGTTTTCTTGAAGGGAGAACACTTCAGAGACAATGACTGTTGTGCATTGACTTATGTAAAGAACAGTATTTAAAAATTTTGTTGGCCCTGTTTGAACTAAAAGTTCACCAGCACCACCATGAAGTTATACCAGAAAGTAATGGTTGGGGCAGCTGGCACTACAGGTGCAGGTATAGTTGCTTGGAGAACCATGTGTCCATGGATTGGACATGACTTAAGGATGATGAGAGTTGGCAGCAGACTAATGAAGGTGCGTGACGAAGCCATGCAATCCCTGCTCATTGACAAGTTTGAGCAACATGTCGCAGCAACCCCAACAAAGACATTCATCATATTTGAAGACAACATTTACACCTATGAGTTTGTGGACCAAATGGCTTGTAAAGTGGCCAATATTGCCAAGTCTTGGGGTTTGGGGCCTCGGGACTGTGTGGCTGTGATGATCCAGAATGAGCCAGCATTTGTATGGACATTTCTAGGTAAATTAATATGATTGTCATGATTTCTTTTCTTTTTTTGGTGTACTTTTTTGTCTTTGGTGGAGTTAAATTCACTAGAGTTATTGTTTTGAAGTGATGTGACTGTTAATTTGAAGTTATAAGGACGAGATCACCCTACTTGTAAAGTGTAAATGTGATGAATACTATGTGGCTTTAGCAGCTGTAGAATTTATATGAAAATAACTGGGCATTCTTAGAGTAAAATAAATTTCCATATTGCTGCCATCCAATATCAACAGTAGATCAAAGTATGTAAGTGTGTGTTTTTTTTTTAATCACTGTACAAACATTATGTGTACAGTTATGTCTTATCCACAGGTCTGCAGAAATTAGGAATCACTGCTGCTCTCATCAATTACAATCTTAAAATGCATCCTCTTGTGCATAGTGTCTTGGCTGCTGATCCCAAGTGTATGATAGTTGGACAAGGTGAGATGACAGAAAAATGGCATGAAACATTAAAACAGTGGGAAGGAGACTGTGACAATATATGAAAGAAATAATAATATGCACAATCGTAAATTACTTTGAGCCTGTAGTGTACAGGGCTAGGCACTTTAATACTCCCTATCATTATTATTTTGAGAGGTACTTGCTATATATTACAGATCATTGTTGACAGATTTATAATGAAACTTAGATCAATTAATCAGATAGTGTCTTTTGCAACAATGAACTTGAGCTGTTGCCATATTTTGGGTAATGGCTGGTGTGTAGGAAAGTTTTGTGAATATATTAAAGTTTTATAGGCTGTTCCTCCTTTTGGGGAATTCATATTCTTTACTTCTGATTTCTTAGATTTCATTTCATATTGTTTTCTCATGCTCAGGAGAGGCAATGTTAGAAGCAGTGTCTGAGGTTTTACATGACCTTGAGAATCTTCAAGTGTATGTGCAAGGTCTAGGCACACAGCCAGCTCCCCTGGGAATGCACTCCTTTGATTCTCTAATGCAAAGAGCACTCCCTGTTGCTGTTTCTCCAACTGTCAGGAATGATGTCAACATGACAGACATATGCTGCTACATCTACACTTCAGGAACGACTGGTAGGCTCGTGTTTGGCACAGTTAATTTATTTAGAACTGTTAACACTCAGTGCATGTCTAGTGCAAAAATACAGAGTCTTTGTTTTAACATGAGGGTTAGAAAGATAATAAAGCCTTTTGAATTCATTATCTGTCTTCAACAATTCTAATTTCTCATGTATATATTTTCTTGCAAACAATATGTCACATATACAAATGTGAAAGACCAAACCCTTAATATTGTATATTGAATCACACTTTACTAGTGGTCAAACTCTTCTTGAAATTTGGTTCTCATATTTTATAAAATATATTGTCTATGATTTCCAGTTGTGCAGGAGATGAGCTTATTCCACAGGATGTAGACTATTACATGCTATAAACTCTTACACAAGAAGAAATTCCCATGAATCATAATTAGTATATTGCTTGAATTAAAGAAGAAATTTTCAAGATCAAACAGATAGTAATGTTTTTGACTTTTGTTATCTTGAAAGAAAAATTGATAAAGGATACCATACAGTCAGAGGATACATTACTTAGCCCTTCAACAAATAAATGAGAGACACGGTATGACACATTTAGTCGCTAGATTATATTTGCACTGACATATTCCATACATCAGAGAAGTAGCTGTAAGAATCACTGATAGGTTGTGCGCAATGCTATAGCGACTTTTTTTAGGCTTTGAATGTGATCATAGTGGCTTGGGTCTGTGATTTTTTGTAGGCTCAGCTTTGAATATATTTCTATTATATATATATGACTCCTAGAGGCTACAGCTAAACTAAAACTCGCAATTTGTGTGGTGCAGACACAGAAGACAATCTATGCATCACACTGTATTACTTTTCACAACTGTTTCATGGTAGATACTAGAGAGATCAAATTTTTCAGTGCTGTGTACTTTCATCATGAGCTATACTCAGATTGGACAGGAGATTGATTTCTATGACAGTCACGACCTAGCTGATCATCATGCTGTCAGCTGTTGCCAATATACTGTCGTTCTGGGGGAACCACAATGTATCACTGGCAAAGCCTAAAATATAACAAAATGTTCTTGTTGCAAAGGGATTAAAGAGATCATATGTATAAAATATGAAATATATATGTTCTCTTCACTTGAAGATGAACTCAATTAAAATCTTATATTTCTGCTTTTTAAGGTTATATGTTGGAGAAAAATATACTTAGCAGGAACAAAAACTTGCCACCTTCAGAAAGATTGACATTGCTCAAGAGAGATTCAGCCTGATGTTCATTGTAGTCAGATGTGAATGAGAAGACATTTGGAAATAAGTTGTATGATTATGAACAAAGACATCAGATATAAACATGAAGATACAGAGTTCAGGTGATCCTACTGATATTACATTTGTTCATGTCTAAAAGTTGTAAAGGTACTGGAAGAGCTAAGGACCAGATGATCAGTTTGATAGTCATCTTAATAGCTGTGATTAGATCTGCTTTGTCTAGGATTCATCAAGTTACAGTTTATTGTGCAGTTTCCCTATTCTTGTTTTGTTATTCAAGAAGATCTAGTGGTGGACAAAATTTATCTGAAATTATAATTATGTTCACATTAATAACTCCAGGTAATTTGTCTGGAGATTTGAGCGAAATTTTTTAAAAAAAATCAAAGGTTCATAAACTTAAAGTCTCTTTAAAGGTTAATGTTTCACTTGGAATCTCAAATGAACATAAATGTAAATATACAGTCATTTATTGAAATTCCTTCTTGTCCTTCATTGAAGGACTAAGGTTACTACTAAATTTAACTGATTGAACAGCTAAGTTATTATATTTGTTAAGTTAGAAGGTAACTGCAGCATAATCATATATGCATCACTTCTCTGTATACAAGATCTGAGGATGTGTGATATATCCATTTTGTATTACTTAAATACAAGTATGAGTATAGTTTGCTACTTTTAATTTGCTTTCTCATTGCACTTGCTATGAATAGAGCACAATGGGCACTGGAGAGGAATGATCTTTTTCAGACTTTGAAATAATATATAGTCAGTCTCAATTTGTTAATCAAAGCAAATCATATGACTATTGACAGCATTTTGTCTCTAGGAATATCATTTGGAATTTGTCAGATGTAGATTTAATTCTGATCAAGAAATGTAAGTACATATTTTGAGTGAACAATAAATCATCAGTGTTGTTTATAAGATAAGATAAGATAAACTTTATTTGTCCTCAAAAGGAAATTTCATTCACAGTTGATGAGACACAATATACTGTATATATAATTATGTATGACACATTCATATTAAAGGCAAACAAAAATAACTCACACCATTAGAATAAGGCAGAGTCAAGTAACATTGGCTCAGCATGATAAGCATGTCGCTGATGGCAGAAATGAATTTCTGTAACACTCGCCATTAGTTCTCGCATGCAACGAATGTCCAGTTCTTTCAGAATATTTCAGTTGATTATTTTTTTTTTGGAGAACTTTCAATTTCTTTGACACCAGTTTGGAAGGATTCCTTCTTTTTTTTTTTTTTATTAACTCTAAGTAAATTGAGTATAAGTTTGCAGGAAAATTCATTGTGGTAGCCACTGAATATTGGTTCATATCCTTTTCAAAACGGGTTGACTTTCCAGGTTCTCCCAAGCCAGCTGTCATCAGCCATTTGAAAAGTGTCTTCGTAGGCTGTTGTTTTTCAACTGTGGATGTTTCAAAGTCAGATATAATCTATACTGTCTTGCCCCTATACCACAGTGCAGGAGGGGGATTGGGCCTTTATGGCGTCATCCTTTCAGGTTAATTATCTCTCGCAATAGAAAGGCAGGTTCATTGGGAATGGTTTTGAACAAGTACTTAAGGTTTTCTGTTCCATTTGATTTATATATGAAGACCAAGGTTTATTTGAAATTTGACCTAAATACAATGACTTTTATAGGTCACTTGACTGATTTGCTTTGCATGATGCAATGGAATTCTATTCTCACTTTTGCTATAGCTGCTTTAATGCCCCCACTCTCCCCCCCCTCCCCCCCCTTTTTTTTTTCAATTTTTGTGTGATTTCGCTACTGCACTTTTGCTGAACTGATTTCTTATTAGTTATACAAATAAACGCTAAAGTTTCCCCTGTACACAATCCACAACATCAATTTGATCCTCCCTCCCCCTTCCCTGTCCCCTTTCTCGTATACACAGTGCATCTTTTGAATTGTATTGTATCATAAATGGCTTAAAGTGGTCTTGCATTATTCTAAGCACACAGTTTGTCCTTACAAAATACTTTTGGGGTGGCAATTCTAAACTGACATAGTGAAAGTTTGTGATTAATATTCTACCCTGTCTGATTCTGGACATCTCTCAAGTTCTGTGAAATTTTTAATATGTGGCAGTACTGAGAGACTAGCAAACATTCAATTAATTTAGAGGTGCATTTGCTCAGCAATGATTCTGGTTCACATTTACACCCTGTATTAATAAATTTTGTGTCAATAAGACTTAAGCTTTGACATGAAAAGGGAAAAATTGAATCCACATAAAAGTAAAAATGGCAACTGGAGTTGTGATTTTAGATTTAAAAATGCCATCGAAATAAACTTTATTTGCAAATGTATCTCACAGATGCAGATGGTTCTGTGTACATTACAAGGATGATACTAGAAAGATTTAGAGTTACATATGGCTGGCAACAAGTTATGTTTTTTCCCCCGTGAAATCACAGTAATCTAGATAGTTGACGTCGGTCCTCTACCAGTCTTCCATCATATGCCTCTCAGCCATGCCTGTATCATGCATATCAAACACAAACTCTCATGTAGATAGTTTTGTTTGTGAATGTATAGGTATAGATTCCTCACTAACTCACTTGTAGGGTGCGTCCTTGCTCTGTTTGTGTCAAGCACTGTTTCGTGGACAGATATTGCAGGTTTAGGATTTTGACAGTTTATAATTTATGATTACATGATTTGGGTTTTTGCACATGTTTTTTTCTTCAGGTGAGCCCAAACCAGCAATGATCTCTCAAGTCAAGGCAAATGGTATAGGCTGTGCCATGCTAACTGTTGGCTTGAATAGCTCCGACACTATTTATACAGTGTTGCCCTTATATCATAGTGCAGGAGGAGGCATTGGCTGTTTTGGAGCTCTTGTTACAGGTTTTAAATTGATTTTGGAATTTTAATGTGCTAGCTCTGTGCCAGCTTTTGTCTGTACTGTATAAGATATGTCATCGTAAATGTAGTTGACGTGGTAAAGAGTCATCAAGGAGATTCATCAAACATTGGTTTCATTTTTCGCTGTTCGGCTTTCTTGGGTACATACTATCTCATAGTATGCCAACCAATTTAGGTATTGATATCATCAAAAGCACTGAGTAAATAACAAACTGACTTCATGATATTCCATTGCATATTCACTTGAACATCATTCAGTCAATAATCTTCTTTGTTTGTTTGTTTGTTTTTATTGACTTTTCTGTTACGACATTTTTGTAGTGGATTGAAAGATGTTTCACTGAATTTGTTAAAAATAGTAACAGCAAGCCCACCAGATATATTTAAGAACAGAAACAAAAGTTAGATCAAAACCAAACTTTTTCCTCCAATAATACTAATACATAATCATCCTGTTGTTTGCATCCACAAAATAAAGGTATTTTTCAAGTCACCAATTTCAAAAATAAACCGTCAGCAAGTTTAGTGTGACAATATTTTTTTACAATTCAATTTGGTGATTGTTAAGGAGATAAGTGGCACTTCCAGGATCATATTTTCAGTAATTGTATTGATTTCCAGTGTTTTATCTTTATATATATGAAAAAGCTATCAGCAAATTGAAATGCAAACCTCAATTGCTGAAGGAAATAGTTTCAAAACAGGAGGTTTTGGCAAAATAAAGACTTTATCATGAGTTTACACCAGCAAATTTTGAAAAAAGGAGTGTAAAATGTGGAGACAAAACTATGCAATATGGTAGATTGGAGAAAGAAAGAAGATGGAATCTTAGCACAACTGGAATGCTCTCATATTCTGCAGTTTTATAAGACAATTTCTTTAAAAGTCTGGTTTTTGTCATTTGTTTCTACTCTTATTTTATTCACTGTCGTTGTGCCCATGTACAGATCTAGAACTTTTTGCCATATTTTTTACAACTTGCTCTCCTTCAGTTTTTGTGAAAAAAAAATTTAGTGAAATACTGTGTAGTGGATATGTAATTTATTTTTAAAATTGTTTTTTAAAAATAGTTTACATATATACTGTATCCAAGAAAAGTATCAGTAGTATGCATAATTATGATGAAATACTTTCATGTAATGGGAACTAGGTAGGACTGTGGAAATCATACTTCAATGGAGATTTATAAGAATTATCACACAGGTGACAAACTGGATAGATTGAACTTGTCTTTTTTATGGGTTACTTAGTTTTGTTTTCAGATTAGATCTGCAAAGAAAGATTGAGGATGAAATATCATATCTTTGAACGACTTACATTTCTTAAAAGTTTACATTTTGTCTATGAAGATAATACACAAAGGAATTCTTGCAAACTTGTGTTTGTTTCATTTCTTAAAAGTCCTTTTAACCATAGAAAGGTCTGTGCTTGAAAATTTATAATGGAAAATGAACGGGGACGGTCACTATGAACTGCAGTTATTAGTGAGGGCAAAATCATTCTCCACTCTGTTATAAGACATGCAAGAAATGACACATCAGGTGAAAGAGGACAAGGTATAACTTAAGCTAAACAGATCCTCAAATTATGAATAAGCAGTTAGCGTGTATAAGTTTTAGTGGCAGGCTATCCAATCCGGCTTGTCATCTGGTTGATAGCTGTGTTGGTCCATTCATCTTGTCAAGACATATCTTCACCTCAAAAGTGCAGCTTTTTTGTTCTTTATCCCATACTTGTCTTCACTTTGAATGATTGGTTCAGGGCTTCCTCATTACAGATTTGCAGGTTTTTGTTTATATTTGCATTGAATAACCTGAAGATCTGAATCTTGACATGAGAAAATATTTCCTTTGATTATGATCCATGCTTGAAATGAGTATTTCAAAAGATGATTTGAACTAAGAGCATTTTTTTTTTTAAATTGAGTTGTGATGAATTTTCATAGACTCTTGTTACAGGAAAAATCCCTCTGGAAAACTCCTCACCTTCTTTTTTACTACTTCTGAAAGAACTGTTGTTTCCTAATGTTGAAATAACTCATCCTTGATCTTCGAGTCCACGCCCCATCACCCTTACACCTGTCCACCTTTCCCACCCTCTACCATCCAGCTTTCCCAAACTCACATATTCATCAATAAGGGACAGTTCACATCAGTTAAGTTCATTGCAGATATTCTTGGTTCCACTGGAATTCAGGTACAGGCTCTAGGATTTACTTTGGGAAATGATTGAATGAATGAACATCCACAGAGGATGATGGCATCATGTGCAATAATCTTATTTTCCTTATGAATTTTCAGAATCCTCAAAGGTTGTTTTTTTTTTTTTTGCCAATCTCAGTTCTAACAAAGTCCATGTTGGTAAATGAAATAGAGATGTGTTGTGAACAAGCAAATTGTGCAAAGAATAAAACATTGAGGAAGTATGTTGATGATGGCAGTGCAGATCACAGCAAGACTGGGTTTAACATGCATTTTGTCAGATGACAAATAGTTAACCACCTTTTTCTTTTCATAATGTGAAAATGAGAGTCAGGGGACAGAAGGGGTGAATGGACCAGCAAGGATTTGTCAGCTTCATTAGATGAGCAAATAGAGGCATGATTCACTGAAATTTTTCTGCAGGTCATTTTGGATGAGATTCATTTCTTAGTATGAATCCACAACAGCTACATGTCTATTCAACTGTCAACAGCTTTGCAGAGAATATTCTTGCTCTCTTGTTTTTTTAAATTTTTTATTGATGCTGTGTCTAATGCTGAGTCTGAATAAGAAAAAGAACAAAATGAGTTTGCTTTGTTCATATGTGGTATCTTACACATACAGTTGCTTGTTTTTCATGCTTCTGTAGGAGCACCCAAACCAGTATTCATTGACCATGCAAGAAGTGCTTCGTTCAGCAGTAGGACACGTGGAGTTTTTAATATGAGCTCAAAGGATATCTACTATGTGGTTTTGCCATTATATCACAGTGCAGCCTCATTGGCATTCTATGGAGTTATGGAGACAGGTCTGTGTGACACTGACATTTCCCTTGACATGGACTAGGGCTGCATGATTGGAGGGCATTTAACACCTGACAGGGAGCATAGTATATATCCAGAGCTTTCACCTTGTCCTGCTGCTCACTTTGGTGTTTGAAAGTTCAGCAGAGGTTTCAGAACACATTATGCTTACAAATCAAACTCTTATCCCCTTTTTTATTTTTCTTTCCTTGCTCTGCTTTTCAAGCTTTTGGTCAGAAAATGTATCACTGTTTTTTTTATAGGCTACCCTAAAAACCTGCTATTATCAGGCAACAAAAAGCCAGCATTAATTGCTGCCAGACTCAATGTGTTAGTCTCCAGCCACAGGACAGTCTTTATCTTGTTCTGCCCCTGTATCATAGTGCAGGTGGAGGGACGGGCATGTTTGGAGTTATCTACCAAGGTGCGATTTGCAAATTGGAGATGGGTATAACTCAGTATTGCCATAAGCATGCACACTTCTGTTTGACTGATGGCGCTTAAGCCTGTATGGTCTCAGATAAATCCATTGAGTTATCTATCACTTGAGATCACATTTATTATTTCTGAAGCTGGTAGTGGGAAAGAGCAGCCTGCATGGCTTAGGACTGAGCTTGGCCCATCTCATTTGCAAAGTGTATGGTCTTTGTTTCAATTCCCTTTCACATCTTTCCTATGCTTCACAACCCTGCTAGTGCAATTTCTAAATTATGGCCAGTAATATATCTGTTTCATATTCCAGAATCATGAATGAAAATTTTTGTTAGTGAATGATTGTATGCAACAGATTGTTAGGTTATTTATCCTGATATGGTGAACTAACCTTAGAATCAATATGAATGCATCTTCACAGATAATCAGAGAAGAAAGTATTAATTTCATTCACAGTAGGATGTTCCTAAAAACAGTACATGTATTTACACTCATATAAATCCAGTAGCGGAGCTTGAAGTTTGTTAAGACACCTCTGGTGTTAGATCATTTAGAGATATAGTTTGAGCATTAAGGAAATAAGTCAATATAAATTATGGAATTAGTATGGATCAGATTACTTACAGATCAGTTTACCAGTTGAATTATTCTTCATTTGACTGCTGTCAGCTCATATTTTCCTATTCCTTATAAATCACAATAATTAAAATATACAAAAAGGTTAGGCCTAGTCGACTCCCAAATCCATCATTCATTTCAAATTTGTCTAAGATAAACATCATTTGCTGCTCCCTGCTATCAAGACTTCCTTTCTTTCTAGTTTCTTGAGATACACATTTCATATCGACATTGCTGGGCCAGCAGTTTTGATTAGAATTACAATAGTACAATTTCATATAGTGCAGGTGTTGCTGTTAGTATTAAAGTGATTAAATCTTTGAATATGAAATCAAATTCCTAGCCTCTAGTTACATGTATAAAAATTATTCATTGTTCAGTTAATCAATCCTGTGTAGGATAATATATTTTGTCATATCATCAGAATTCTAGAGTTCATACATGTATTTCAAATGTGATATGCACATTACAAGTAGCTGAAATACATGTTCTTTTTCATTACTAATTTTAAGTTATATCTTTTTTTTTTTGTTTTGTTTTAGGAAGAAAAATAAAACAATTATAAAACAATACATGCACAATATTACATTGAAATTTGCATGCATACTAGGTAGCCTGGCAAATTGGTTGGTCTGAATTTTGATCCTGGCACTTGTATTTTCTGTCTCTGACTGTAACCAAATCAAAGAAAAACCATTGCCCATTTTATGGTTCACATAGCAGCCAAGTTATGACACCATGTTTGATGAACCTGCCTATTCTATATGTGTAGAAATGTTCACTGTTTTTGTCCTTCACTGTGCATGTGTGTTTGATGTTCTGACCAGTAAGATGTTTGTTTTTGTCAGTCATTAACTTTGTCTTCATTGTGTGCACAAGTAAATCAAACTGGTAAGTAGAATGTTTAAATTTACCTTGAAGTGATAAGGTTCTTTTTGTTGTTCTTTTCTCTTCAGTTTTATAGTTGAACTTTAGCTTGTGCATTATATGGAACAACATATAAACATATAATTCAAATGCTGTAGATCTCAATCCATGGCTCAAATTAGTGAAGTAGTCATATTTGAGTTCTAGAAGATTTGAAAGCAAAGTAATTTCTATAGAAGCTTCTGTTTATTTATTTATCTGTTCACAGGTTACCATAATGCTTAATCTTTTGCCCCTGTGGGGGCCGGGAGGGGGGGGGGGGGGGATATATAAGTAGGTTCTTTACTCCCAACTGCAGGCATGAAAGCCCGCCATCGGTGGATGTCTCCCATAGAATGCCAGGGGTGACATCTCTTCTTTCTCTCCTTGCTCCTGTCTTCTGTCCCACTCTCTGTCCTCTCTTCTTCTTGACGTGTAAACATATCTTGCTGTGTTTGGCACAATATAGCCGTGATCGTGCTCATGTGCTGTTAAACGCCAACACAAACAAACAAATAAGCTTAATCTATTCTTAGAAGTTCTGTGCTTGTAAAGTTTGTACAATAAGACATCATATTACAATGAAATTAAATACATTTCCTCTTTAAACTCATTATCTACAATTTATTCTTTGCTATGAGCTATTGGTTATTTAGCAATGCTAGCCTGAAGTTTGCCTATATCATAAGACAGTGATAATGATACTGATACAGTAATCAGTAGAAAACTTCAGTTAGTTAATTCTTTTCTTTTGTCTAGATTTGTTTTTGTCAGTGCACACAAGAATTAGGCATTTAATTCACCTAGTAGTTATTTAGACAACACATGCTTTGCAACTTAAGATTTAGTGTAAGTATTTTTTTTGTCATGTGTGGTAATGACTAGTGTTGAAGTCAACATTTATGAATGAAAGAAAGAGGTGGCACTTGTTGTCTATAGCAAGTGTTTTCTTGTTGATTTTCTGTGTCCATTAAGATCAGATGTATGAATCTATGAGTCATTTGTTATAATCAAATGATAGTTTAATTTCCTTAAGGAGGGAGTGGGTCCTGAAGGTAATTTTTTTTATTATTAAAGATAGGTTATTTTAACCTTGTCCATCGCATTCGGCATGTTCAAATTAGAGGAAAACAGTGAAAAAAAATCGACTT
>JBCEWB010000015.1:2956366-2967472 GCA_039654565.1 Peronia peronii | reverse complement strand
ATGTGCCCAGTTCATTGAGAAGAATTTTTGGGGGTGCAAATTTAGAATTCGGAAATTTTGCCTGGAAAAAGGCATCTATGCCTACCCTTCTCTGATTTTTAACTGTCACGGGTTCTTTAACTGTATATAACACATGTGACTTCTAAAATATGTTCTCCCTTATCTGCAAAGGCTAGACGTTGGGCTTTCCTACCCAAGGCACCGCGGACTACAGAGTCACTGAAAAAAAAAAAAATCTGGCAGTTCTAGTTTTTCCCATCTCCCAGAGGAATCCAAGCCAGCAATATTTTTCATACAGTTACTGAGTGACAGACCATTTCTTTAGTTTTATATATTTCATGCTCGTAGGAAAGGGGTGTAATCTGCCTGGAAAAAAAAAAAAAAAAAAAAAAAAAGGGCTCACTGTTCAGTTCATTTGGCCCTAGGAAAAAAAAAACCTATCAAAACAAAGTACATGTTTAGAAGAACAAGTCGGTAATGCAATATCATTAATTTTGGACCTGCCTATGACCGTTCCAGCTTGAAAATGTAAATAAAAAAAATTCTTACTATCTTTGGCAGTGGTGTAGCCCCTATAGACTTGCACAGGCGTCGCAAGTCCCACTTGGACAGAAGTCGAACAATCATCAATTTGTACTTGTTGCAATAGTGGAGAGCCAGATCTCCGACTTTTCCACCTGTTACGATGACTTTCACACCAGTTTCTGCTATCCCTTTGATTTGCTGAAATTTAAAAAAATAAATAAGTAAATAAAATCTCCAACAAGCAATAATTAATCTCTTTCATTTTCTACCTAATGGCCATTTGGGTCATAGTCTTGAGCATGGTCTAAAGAAATGGGGAAACAAAATCTGTCTCGAAGAGGTGACAACTGATTGCAATTTAAACTTTCCCATTATTTTTAATATTCATTAAGGGACAAATCGCTACTAAGTCATAAATATTGTGCAAGCAGAATTTGCACACAAACAAACACACACACAAAGAAAATTCAGGTTTTAAAAGTCAGATCTCATGCATGCAATAATTCAGATTAAGTGTTAGTTAAATTGACTAGATCTGGTTAGGTCTTTCAACCACCTAGAGGCAGTTATATCAGTTAAATTGATGCATATTTTAAGAACCTTACCTCTTCCATCAGATTTTCCTCTCCTTTGCTGAAGTTGAGAAGTTCATCAGCATTTTTTATTAATACTGTTCCCTGTTGACAAAATTATGCTGGCATTATGATTTGGCATCATGTAAATACAACCAGTACCTATTGCTAGAACTCTCCGACAGGAAATAATTAAAAAAAAAAAAAAAAAAAAGAAAATTCCAAAAGAAACAAACCAAAATTCAAGCACATGATAAAGAATAATTTGTTGTGAAGAAGAAGAAAAGAAAACATGAAATGGAGAGCATGCCTCACAGAAAAAACAAAAAGGAAAAAAGCAACAACAAAGAAAAAAATGGGAAATTATCCCCCTCCCCCCCCCCCCCCACACACACACACATAAAGGGAGGAGTATTAATATTGAGTAACCAATATTTTATCTCCTGATTAAGGTAGTACCACTGGGGCCAGAGCGTTTCTTACCTTGGTTTCTGTTTGCATGGAATCAAGAGGACAAGAGAAAACAGCCACTTTCGCTGATTCAATCTTAGTGATGTCTCCTTCTACCTGCCTCTTAAACACCATTCCTTGGACCACTTCACTCTGCAAGATTCCTGAGCCCTGGATGCATAAGAAAATGGTTAAATCTGAGACAAATTTTTCTCCCAGTAACCTGCAATTAGTAAACTACAACTTGACAAGGTGGTATCTTCCATGCACAAAACAAAGTGACAACATGTAATACTGTCAGAAATATGAAATAAATTTCAATATAAATTGGGATAAACCTTACAATGTATTTCAGCACATTTTGAAAAAAAAAATAAAAAAAATGCACACACAAGTTATACTCAAAAGGCCTGTTCAAGCTCTTGTATTACAAACATTCAACTAAGAGGCATTCCATCCATTTCTACATTGCAAAAAAGATACTCTGGAAAATTCTGTTGTCCCTAAGCTGAGCTACTGAACTTGGGATTTCCAACAACATGACAGTGCTGATGTAAAACCCCCAAAAGCGTGAATTTCCAAGTAGATTATTCAGTTTATAACTCTGGGAAAACATCGGAAAATGCTGTGCAAATGTCAATTTGTTTGTTTGTTTTTAAAAAATTTTTTTAAAACAATGTTTGATAGTGGAGATTATCCATAAATCATTCATAGAAATCTGCTGAATTCCAGGTATGTAAAAATTATGTGCCCATAAATTCAGCCACTAAATTCCAAATTCCCAAAATCTGACTTCCTATGTGCATAAGTGTAAAATCAGTCAAAGGTTTTGAACTTACCGATATTTTGCATACTCTAATATTATCTACATTGAAGCTAATTTTCTCTGGAAGAATAGATACTGAAAAGAAAAGGATGCAAAATTTAGTTAAAATTACCTGCAAACATAAATTTCACATTTGTAGGTACATTCTCGTTCAGTTATCTGCATAAGATTCATAATTATTACTCTCAAGGCATGAAAAGTCATAGCCACTTCATAAATCTCATTTAATGATTTGTCCTCAGTTTTAATCACATTGCTGTCTCAATGTGTTTAGACTACTTTCCTCATGTTGTGCAGGCAATTACACAAAGCTGTGCAAAAGTGTCCCTTAAAGGCTTCAATTTATTATTTGATTAATTTTATTTCCTGATGTTGTAAGTGAGAATTTGAATAATCAAGATTTAACCACAAAAACTTACTACATGCATCAACAATGAGTCCAGCAAGAAAATCTTCGTTGCCATACTGCTTGCTCATGACTGCTGTGCGAATTGCAGGTAACACACTCTCCCTATCACGCAAATTTTTCACATTGCCTATGGACAATCCTGTCAATAACAACAAAAAATGTTTAAAAATAGCACATACTATATGAACATAAAAAGGAATGAAAGATTAAGTTTTTTTATGTAAAATGGATAACATGCTCTGCTTTGAACTGTTCTAAGAAAAGAGAAATTTTTAGTGCTAAAAGAATTCTAATATTTCTTGAAGTATTCAAGCCACATTTATTTTCTTTTGCTTAGAGACAATACACAGAAAATTCTGCATTTCATTAGTGATATTTTGAAAAAAACAAAGGAGGGACAGAGGGAGGACTGGTGGAATGTTTACCTGATAGAACATCAAGAGCTTTTTTACATGCCATTTCATATCCTTCAGTGACTTCAGCAACAGAGAGGCCCTGTAAAGAAAACAAAATTTTTAGACTACTGATTCCATAATAAAACAAAACGAATTCCGGATATAACAACATTCAAAACAAATTGATAAAAGAAGTCAAGAACGAAAGTTCTCCCCAGACTTAAAACTGACACAGACTGAACATAACATGGAAAACAAGCCCAGATTAATGATTGAACATAGCAAATAATGGGCAATCTAAAGATGAGCCATTCAAATTGCCTCTATTTGCCATGACAACTGCAACGTTCAAATCAACACATTTTCTGGAGTATGTTTGCACAAAATTGTGAAATTCAATCAAATTTAAAATGTAGGACTAAACATACCATTCGCAGCAATTCCTCAGCATTCTGCAGTAATGCTCCTGCAAAGCCCAAGACAAAATTGGTGCCATCACCACATTCTTGCTCTTGTTGGTGGGATGCCATGACAAGAATTTTTGCTGCTGGATGTTCAACTTCCAACTCACGCAGGATAGTGGCAGCATCATTTGTGACAAACAGCTTCTCCAGGTGATTAATTACCATCTTATTTTGACCTGAGGATGTAAAACCACAATAATTCATTTGCGTTTAATATTATAACAAGCTCACGTTAAAATAAATTAACACCCTTAAAGCCAAGTTAACAAATGAAGGTAGTCTTAGAAAGATCATGATGATTATTATGTAGCCTAGCTATATGTGTCACATAAGTCACAATGGATTATCTCTAATTCAAAAGATGATAATTTAACTCACTCAATCCCTTTAATTTTTTCTTGATTTTGCACCCCATAACCGGCTATTTCATCCATATAAAGGCAGATTGTATCAGTATTGCTAAACACTGCTCAATCCTCATGAAACTTGACTTAAGTAACAATGATATTTCAAATATGTTTAGTATGAAATATGTGGCTGATGTAGTTTTTTTTGCAACACCCATGCAAAAAAGAGCACTTTTCCGACAAAAATGAACATTTTCTAGACAGGGCTAGATCTAGATCTAAATCAGTGACAACTTCACAACTAACCATTATGTCTGCTATATACTAGATCTAATCACATCATTATATTGCCTAGGTACTTGCACTCAAAAAAGATAGATCTAAATCCATGTTTACATGTGGAGATCAGCTGATTGTGCTAGCCGCTATGCCACTTATGAACGCAATTAGCAACTTCACTCAGTTCAGAGAATGTACATTTTCTCTATCAGGGCTGTCAGTGCAAAATTGAGCCAACCCCTGAGCTTAGTCAGCCGGCATACAAAATAATACATACGACTCACATTTCATCCCACATAAACGTAATCACATACAAAAGCAAACTGAATGCTTTGTCATAGTGAAAAACAATAAAAGAAATTCTAATCAAGACTAATGTCAATGACGAATAATAATGACTGGCAGAATGGTAGTCCCACGAGACAAGTGCACCTAATATAGGACAACTAGACTAGATCTAGATCTTAACTGTAGTCCAGTAGAGTAATGACTAGCAATAGCATAAATCTAGTTGATGTAAAAACACCAAACCATTTAATCGATTGCACTGACAGGCCACACTGAGATTTTATGGATGTCTAATCATGAAAAAAAATCCAAAGTTAGATCTAGATCTAATCTAGATCTATTGGCCTCAAACACTGTCACAGGACTAGGACTTGCCCCCTCCCCCCCACACACAGAGTAATCAGGAGAAGCACTCTTTAAAACAAGTTTTTCAAAACACTCCAAACTGTAATTACTAATGACATTTATAATATCCACCAATGTTCCTCTCCTTTCCATCGGCCATGCACGCTATACAAGATGAATATCCACCAATGTTCCCCTCCTTTCCATCAGCCATGCACACTACAAGATGAGATTCAAAATGCGTTCCCGGACATGGAAAAGGATCTTTTTAGGCAGAGCTGCCAGGTTTGCATTTCTTTCACATCCCAAAGGAGTAATCTATTACCACATGGTGCTATGATTTCATTAGTCATTTTCGCCTGGGCCAACATATATCTAATCTGGCAATAATCCTGCTCCGGTTACAGTTCTGTGTTGGATATTTGTTAGCAGAGAAAAATACTGTAAATTTAGTAATACTGGAGATTTCAACAATCATGAACGCCACATTGAAACCGTGGACCATATGAACTCCGGATTTTCGCGGATCCCCAAACTCTGACGGTCCTGCTCTATGTAAAATGAAGCTTGGCTGTCAATTCCATGATCCCTCTACCGGAAATTCGTTGGGAATAGAAGTCAGGTAAAATTTATAAGGATCCACCAAGAGAAAATGAAACAGATACAAAAGAAACTTGGGAACCGAGATATCTCAGTCACAGGATTTGGCACGTTCTCCATTCCGACCAGGATATCCTGGTCATGGGTTTAAGTGAGTTAAATTTCGTTCAATTTCAGCCATTAATGGCAACCCAGCCCCCTCTCCCCTTGCCACACATCCCTACCCTGCCCACTAAACTTCATCTGAATAAAGCTCAAAACAATTCTGTCCACTTTTGCATATGGACCTCTTTCATGCATTAATGGTAACATTAATATTTCTGAAGTTGGGAGCTGCTGTTTGGCTGATATCATTAGCTTACTATCATAGATAAAGACATAGAGATACTAACTTCCCCTTCTTCACCTTTCTCTACAAAAAGTGTGAAGACATACGTTGGCAAATCTAAAGTAGGCTAACACTTGTCTCTATGACTGGTTGTGACCAGCAAATTATTCAGCTAGTTTACATTATGCTCAAAATAAACTAATACTCGCCATTCCACATTTTGATTTTTGATACCAAAATTTCTATCAACCCATGACACAGCTTTTATTCTAGGACATTGAATTTATACGACTTACTTGGCAAAAATCTGTTGATCCATCTCTAGGTCTTGTACAGTTTAGCAAAAAACTTTGTAAGTCACATTCCTGATATTTTGAACTACTGACAATGATTCCGTGGAGTTAACTCAAGTATCCACCACAGTATTGGATCTTGAAAGTATTTCCCAAAGCAATCATAATGTTCAGAAGAATATATTTTGACAAACTATAAAGTTTCTAATATATTACCGTGAGGGCCATAAGCAGAAATTGTTGTCTTGGCTAGTTCTTTGCAGGCATCTATATTCCTGTAAACTGCCTCCTCTAAGCCACTAAAATGCTGAAATAAAGTTATGATATAAAAATATATATAGATCTAGATCTATTAATAGAAATTATGAGTGGGTATAAATCAATATCACTGATAAATGAGGTATTTCGAGACCGGTCATAAGACGACCGAGGAAACATCACTGACATGTGACGTTGTTTATATGGTGTGATATGTTTGAATGCTGATCATTCGTCAAAACTTGTCTGTCATGCGCAGATCATGGGCAAAAATCCGCGTGTGAGTGAAAATTCCTTGGTCATGTAACCCATCTCAAAATACCTCATCGCCCACACTGTAATGATTTGCTTTTTGGAAAAGCATGTCTATTCTTATCAAACAAGGAAAATGCACACTATGTATGTAGACATTATGCTCCCCTTCCTTTGGAATCTTTTTTTTTTTTTTCCATTTGAAGAAGAAATAGAGTCTAGTCTAACACTGAAAGGATTAAAAACAACAATAAAAAAAAATAATCTCTTTGTACTTTTCTACTAAACTGTTTTCACACTCAGTTCAAGTTGGTACAGATTTTTCTAAACCCAAGGTTGTGGTTATCTCTACTGTGACAGTCTCTGTGCATGCTTTCCTATTCTAGTGAGATCTACATGCAGCTGTACAACACAATATCTGTGTATTAGATAGGGTGAATGTGAAGAACATTTTTCGAAATAGGCCTACTTTACATTTCTACCTCTAGATCTATTCCAGATCTAGCTCCAGGTCTAGATCTGTGTGGTTTTTCTACTTTACAGTCATTTTTCTACTTGGCAAAATCTCAGACTGGCCTTCTTTTTCCCTATATATAGATCTAGAATCTATATTCATTAGGTTTAGAGGCTATTAACTCTAGAACTGCGACCCAGCCTAAGGGCTGCACCGCCCTGTGGCGCGCCTTATCAGGCTTGTCAATCTGGATCTTGGTGCTTGTACCTAGCCTCAGGGTGTTTGTTCAGACTATAGAGACTCCGCCTTGGCTTTGGAGTGCCCAGATTGACCACCTTGCTGACCAAAGTCTTTCTTTAGTCCCTGCCCTAACTCCACCCTTTCTTCACATGTAATAATATTTGCAATGAGCCAATGGTAGGAGAAGGGATTGTATTTACAAAGACATGTCAATTTCATATGGGTGCCAATTTTCTCACCCCTCGTCCCACAGACCATTCCCAATACAGATTTGCTCATAACCTGATGTAACTGTTTGGATGAAACCACTTTACATAGGGATGTATTTACATTTACGTTATAGAATCTCAGTGTAAACTGCAAGCTATCGTCCCTGTGACCACATGGATATAGATTATTCTTATCAGATCAGACTGGCTGACGTCAACAGGGCAGCAGTGACTAGAAAGAAATATATACAAGTGATCTAACAATGGCACAAAGTGAGAGCACAAGAGAGCTATCTGATATATAAACTAATAGATACAAAGGCGCCTTCAGCTTTCATTCATAGCAATTATAGCTCACTTTACTCTTCAACAGCTTGATCGCTTGTCAATGTGAATCTTGTTGAGTGGGTCAAGTGGTCAGGGTAGTCTGTGTTATTATTCAATATGGTATAAACAAAGAGACTGCATATATTCGATACTCTCTCGCATCATAATATAGATCTAGTTTCTTTTGATTGTAGTTTCGGACCACTTGAGAGATGTGGCCTTTGATTTCTGATCTTCTCTTCTGTTCATGAGGATTTCATCTTTTGGCATGGAATTTCTCACTATTCTATTGGGTAAAGTCTCCTTTATCTTGTGAAGAAGTGTCTATTGAGCTGCGTGTACTTATTATGGCGATAATTTGACAAAATAGAGGCAGATAAATCCCAAGTTTAAGTGACATGGTGAGAAATATCACAGCACAATGAGGAGCCCCCATGAAAAAACACGGGCATCGCATGCAGGGATCTGTTTCACCTGTCGTGGTTCGCAGTTCTTGGGTTAACTTTGATTAGACTGACTGAACATCTTTCCCTACACTAGATACTGTCATACTTTTTGTGGCCACCAGACAAACGCACTATGATCTGAATCCCGATCTCTAGATCTAAATTCTAGAATGTTGGCATTCTCGACCGGCTATTAGATTCTAGATATTATCTAGACTAGTAGACTAGAGTCTAGCAGACTAGAGTCTATTAATAGAAGTTCTAGATCTAGATCTAGATCTAGCAGTCGCGATGTTATTTTGAAAGTTGTAATCTCGGATTCTGATCTATGACATTCTAACAGATAATCCAGAAATTCTTTTATATCTTTGTTTCAGCTATTTGCGTCTAACATGTGTAGAAGATATAATTGCAGCGACCATTCATTACAAGCCATGAGGAATGTTCTCGATGAATGTATGTTCCTGTTTGTTTGATCGTGTCTAGGACCATGTTTACAGCATGACTACCATGAGTTACAACTCTTTATAGTTATCAGAACTCTATTTAATCCACCAGACTTTTTCCCTACAAATCTGCAGATCTCAAAACATTTATGGCTCTTTGTTACTGTTTTTTCAAACTATTCATGAATTCTGGTTCCTTACCTTAGCGCCTTCTTTCATCATTTGGGCAAAGCCCGGTGCTCGTGGTACGTGAAGCGCCATGTTTGTTGTCGATATCCCACAATTCCAAGTTGACTTCGCGAATGACCGATGGCGCATGTGCAAGGACATCAGGCCGTGGAAGTACTTCCAGGATTGTCATAATAAATTAGGAACAGGAAAGTAGTGTCAGTCTGGAGTGAAAAGATCAAATATTTAGGATATTGTGACAAAAACGAATTAATGATTGTTGTCTGGTAAGACTATGAAGAGACCGCGGAATGTTGACTGCGGAAAGATTCGGCGTCCGCTGAAAAGGAGCAAAATAACGGATGGTATCTACGGAAGGTGAGAGAAAAAACAAAACATCATTCTCCATAATACCAGACAGACGTACCATAAGCCTAGGTTAGAACTCCCTGAACACTCGTGTTAGCAGAGTGGCTGTAGGACATCTTTGGTTTCACATCGCCTTGCAGCAAATAAAATTTCTTGCTATTACTGTAAAGTCTTCATGAAAATTAATAGCAGTTCGCATTGTAATTGAATTCAATGTTGATTTCATGTCTAGATTTAGATCTAGATCTAGAATCTTGATCCAGATCTAATCTAGAATCTAGATCTAGTCTAGACGTCTTGTGAGAAATCTAGAACAAGATATCTAGATATAGTCTGTTCTAGTTCTCGATCTGAGCCAAGACTGGATCTAGATCTAGCATGTTATTTCTAAATCAAGGCTTCCAAGAAGTGTAATTGTTTACTCATAGTAGAGATATGTAGATCTAGCTAGAGATCTGATGCTAGATCTAGTCATTCATCACCAACGACCAATGTTCAGCAGTCTGGCATCAGATCTAGATTCTAGGTCTAGATACACATACTAGAACAGAAATTTCCATTTTCACCTTTTAAGCTTCAATCAGGTACTATCATTTCACTTTGATAGAAATTTTGATTGGTAATTAAACAACCTTGGCAAATGTGAATTGGCAGTTTTACTGATTTATTTAGTTGATGGACTACAAACATTTTTGAAAAGAAGAGCCAAGTGAATTCTATAGATCTAAGAGAATTTTGTGCTACTTGAATTCAGGGGATTGATCTTATAAATTATTTTTCTTGTTTTACTTTTGTAAGTTGTAGAACATAACCAATTGTAAAACAAAAAAATGAATTTACGGATGAATAATCTAGATGACCAAACATATGTTGTTCCATGTATACCTAAGTAGTTCTGCTGAAAAAAGAAAAATTTTAAGACATCCAAATGTAAGTTGATAGCCACGTACAGTGAAGGTTTCTAAAAAAAATTTGTTTTTTGATCATGTAAAGGTAGAGATAGTTAATTCTGTGTTTTTTTTAAGGAAACGTAATCGTAGTCGACCTGTCGACCATGAAAGCGTCGTGCATTCGCAGTCGACCTGTCGACTGTGAACACATCACGCATTCATTGTCAACCAGTTGACTATGATGATGCTTCCAACGCATTGCACATTCGCAGTCAACTGGTGCGTACCTATCATAGCTATTAAATGCAGATGCACATATAGATAGAAGCCTAGGCTACATGTCTTATTGTATCAAATTTTATTTGGCAGATTCTCTCAAAATAGGCTATGTGCAATAGTTTAGAGCATTGTGTGTCATTAATATCTTGAGATTTTCAGTCTCTCCTTTAAAGCATTGTTTCATTTGATAGTTTGCCACCCATAATATATGGGATCTTTGAAAGCTTTTTGTTTTGAACACATTAATGTTGTTAATGTCTGATTTTGTTTAAGTCCACACTTTGCATCCGTAGTTGTGATTTTTGCTGCTCATTCTGTGCAGTTTTAGTATTCTCAGATTTGTTTCAACATTTTGTCATTATTTTGAAGCTGATTTATTCATAATTTAGGAGAATAGACAATAATAATAATAGATCTAAGGAACGAAAATGTAACACATGTAATATAATTAGTATGAATGGAGAATTGATAAGGGCAAGAAGTGAAGAGAGAGTAATTTCTGTATGTGCAATCGTTATGGAAATCAGTGAAATGGCAGGACGAGCTAGTGTTCGTGCCACGGTTACAGCGATTGTATGCCTTTCAACCTCCGGTGAGGGAGCGGGGAGGGGGAGGGGGGCATGCAAAATTTAACATACCGCCTTCTT
>JBCEWB010000015.1:2934004-2945662 GCA_039654565.1 Peronia peronii | reverse complement strand
TATATGTATGTCTGTCTGTCTATCTGTCTGTCTGTATATATTTATGTGTCTGTCTGTCTGTCTGCCTGCCTGTTGTCCAACAAACATACTTTTTTTTTTCTCAAGATAAAGATAGGATTGTGCTCCAAAAAAAAAAAAATTCTGTTCACAGTTGATGAGACATGGTATATAGTGTAAGAGACATTCACATTTACATGCGGACAAAAACATCACGAATGGCATCAGAACAGGACAGAATCGAGAAACAGTGCCCCAGCTTGATAAGCTTACCCGCTGATGACCACACCATTAGTTCTTATATTCAACAAATGCCTATTTTGGGGGGAATAGTTCAATTGATTATAAAGTGGGCACATAGAGTCCTCCCGAATTATGATAAGCGTTAATATAAAGGCCTCCTTGTGTAGGCGTCGATGTACCCCTTCGCAATTTGAATAGTACCACATAACACTCCTTGCCCCCAACCTGCCAATGTATTTGGCGTTGTTTTCGTTTTACATGTACTTGTAATTTGTTGATGAGTTTGATTTGACATCCACATAACTTGTTTGAATACATACGCTTGAGAGGGTAAGGAATAACATTACTATCAAGGCACAAACAGTTCTGTGCTCTTGTGACCCCCCCCCCCCTTCCTCCTCCTCCTCTCCCCCTCTTTTCCTTCCTTCTTCCCAATAGATGTTTTTTTTTTTTTCAATTCTGAATTTCCCCACTGGCAAAATGATAAGGCCACTACGGATAGATGAGAGGAGAAAAAAAAAAATGTTTGTTATGCTAGGTATTGTTCAGAAGTGAACATCCAGATTGTCAAATATAATTGTGAATAGATGGTCTGGGAATTGGTAGCGCCTCATAGTTATTTGCAGCACTAGACTACGGAAGACTGGGTTGCCATGACGTGGATACCTTGCTTTTGCCAAAGGCTGAAGAAGAAGTCGGTAAAATTTGCCAGTATCTGCGAACAGGATAGACTTTTTCATCCCTTAAGAAGCAACAAACGTCAATTTTTGAGGCAACTTTTTTTTTTTTTGGGTGCCTATGGCATTTATAGAAATAATTTACAAATGTCATAACCAGATTTTAGGTAAGCTTATCTCCGAATATTCCGGAGATTAGGTTAAGCAGGCAGGTGAAACACAATCTTATGTTCACGGAAAGTAGTGCATAATAGTCTGCAGCTTGTTTGCCATCTCTTATGTGTTCGTAAATAGCTTTGCAATCTCCGGTTTTGTTCTATCTCTTTCATAGTTGTTTCAGCTTTAATTAAAAGTGGGCCAAGTCTGTCCGCCCCATATGGCAGTGGAAACGGAAAGTGAGTATTTAGTCCTCGAACAGGAACGGAAACCTGAACTAATCGGTGTTGACATCCCTCACACGGTTTTAATCTTTGCCCGGACAGGCATCTCGGGCCGCTGCTGGATGTATGAACCACAAAAGCGACTGTGATAGCTGTATGACACTTCCTGTGAACATTTTCAAGATTTGGCAGTGTCGCACTGTAAAATTATCAAATGGAGAACAAACGGTTAGGATGGAGAATGCAATTTCCACGAGGCATTATTTAGAGAGGGTTACAAAGGCTTACGCATTTGTCATCAAAAGGGAGTTTGACCATTTCTGTTGATCGTGCGGACAAAGAAATAACAAGGAGAACACCATCAACATTAAAAACCACTCGGTGAAATGTGTCAGTCAGTATTTTTGGTTATCAAGAAAATTAAGTCCATTCGATTTTTTTTTTTTTTTAATCAAAGCATGTACCGAGTGAGAACCCGATGTACCCGCCATATGTGTCGGATCTAGTATGTTGTGCGAGCTGATACTGCATCGAGTCTATCCAGAAGGGCTGGATCGATATACAAGTATTCTGAACCTATGTAGATCTACGTGTATACAGTACAAAACTTCTTGTTTGTCTGAGACAGGTGGTTCTGGGGATACGTTTACCGGGGAAACGAAAGGGGTGGGGAGAAGGGGGGGGGGGGGGGGCATCTTAAAAGTCCACTGGAGTTCGCTTGGAATTAGGATGTTAGAAAGTCCAGGTATTGAGATGCTGTGTCTTGTTACTCCAGTACATTTTGAGAAAGAAAAAAAAAGCATCATTTCCCTCGAAACGTCTATTTCACAGAAATGGCGTTTCGGTTTTGTGATTTCTCATTAAAACACGGATGAATGAAAAGCAGTTTTGGACAGTGGAGTTGCTGCATTAGGCTGTGTTTCAATGCTGGCGGTAGTCATATTTTAGATGGGGAAATAACTATCTTCAACTTTGGATGAAAAGTGCGTTTTGTCAGAGTCCGTTAGTTGTGGCGTTTTTCTTGCATTGTGTGACCCCAATTCCTGACGCTATGGGTTAAGGTAAACAGCTGTTACCTACGTCCCTAAGTCAAGGTATGAGTAATAATGTTTGGGTGTACCCACAGCATTCTTGCCTTGGAGTTTCTCATTTGTCAAAGCTTGACCATTTTACTCACTCCCGGCTCGTTTTCCACCCTCTCTGTTTATGCAGATCTAGGATGCTTTTGGCTAAAGGCAATTTTCAGTTCATTTTATATTTCCCTATCTATTCAAATATATATTTACACAATATTTTTAAACAATATTAATCTGTTGTATCACTCTGTTCTTCAAAAACTCACATTTTGTTCACTAGAAGTGAAAAGAGAGATCACAAAATTGAGTCTAGATTTTCTCTAAACAGAAATTCCAGTAGGAAAAACCTTTTGTCAAAATACATTTGAGAAATTCTCAACCCTTTGCATGGTGGCTCCACCCAGGAAATGATCGACCATGTTTTGTACTCAGGACAACTGTTGAATAATATTTGAAGTTGAAAAGCAAGGTGTACTCACTGTTTGATGTTGAATTACACATTTAGTAAGACCATAGCTACGGAAAGGCAGTGTGATCTCTCTCTGTCTGTTGCATCCCAGTTTTCTGCACCTCTTGCTATCCCCCCCCCCCCCCCCCCGGAAACTCCTGCTTTAGGAGGCAGAGGTGCATGCACTTGATTTGGCAGTGTTATGCCTCAGAGCACCCTCAGTTTCACCCCATAGTCTTCACAGAAAAATAGGAAGGGGGGAGGAGGGGGAGGAAGATAGTGGGAGAGAAGGAGGAAGAAAATAAGAACAGTTTAGGAAGATGAAGTCCATTGAACACCATTTCAGTAAATTGATCAATATCTTCTAAAGGTAGTGTTTGTTCATGAAGTAACCCTTTGCAATGTTTAATCTGACAAGTTTGTAATAAATCATGTGTGCTAGGCCTAGCTGCAGCTCCAGCACTTTTTTTTATTGCCAAAACTTGTCTGTGTGTCTTTCTGCTAGTGTTGGTCTTCTCCGGGCTTAATTGAGAGACATTTCTTTGCCAGTGGTGGAAAAGCCAGATAGGATTCATATTGTTCATAGTCTGATGTGATAATAACATTTGTTCATGTCTGAAAAACTTTGATACCACAATTGTCACAGTATTTGCTGAGGCCTGAGTAAATTTAACTGAATGAAACAAAGGGAAATGACAAGTCAAAACCGTCATTAAAAATTTTCTTCAGTTAAAATTTTGTGCTGTAGTTTTCCATTTCCTTTGTCCATCTGCTCTTTTTTCTCATTTGCACTCTCCTGCTCAGTGTATCTTTTCTTCCACTCTCTCTCCATCTCTCTTGACAAGCTGTCTGTTTTTCATGTTGTTTTTTTTTTAACCCCCCCAAATGTGCTCTCCTGGTGTTCTCTGTTTTCATGCCTATTGCATGTTTTTATTCAGTTTGATTGTAATCTTTGTATGCCTTCAGATCTGAAATGAGGTTGTCACTGTTCCTCCTTTCTCATGCAATAAATCAAAGTGAACTGTGTACTGGTACATTAGACAGCACAGCAAGCTGTTGTTTTATCTGGTGCAAAACTGCAAAATATTTTTTTGTTATGTTACACGGCTATAGTTGTTCCTATATTTTTTCTTTTGGTCATGTTTTTCTTATCTCTGATGTAGATGAAAGGTTTGGATGCAATATGAGCTACTTTTAACTCTTCATAGGTCAGACAAATCATATTATTGAAAACAGTGTTACAAGTACTGGTTCATAATTAAAAGATGGAGACAGCATCTTACATGCAGGAATGTGGTCTTATACGCAGGTTTTGAAACTAAAGGATAAGGCCTTCATTTGTTGCTTAGAAGCATAAAGAGATTTGAAGTGCCAGAAGAGATTTTTTTTTTTTTTAATTGCAGTTGAGGATTTTTCTGATCTTCAAGGAAGATAGATCCAGCTCATACTGCTCTTCAATGGAAGAAGATTTTACATAATCATGAAAAAGTCTTTGACACTCAGTAGCACTAGAAGGGAAAAATTAATCTTCTCGGGCCCATTTTTATACTTTTTTTTTGTTTGTTTTGTTTTGGTTTTTTGTTTCTGTTTCATAAGCAGTTATAGAAGCCTTAGCACTGACATTATACACAATATGAAAAATTATGGCCGTTATTTTTCAAACCGTTTGAAACATATTTAGACTAGTGTGTTGGTTTGGTGAATGTGTGGGGAGAAGAAAGAAAAAGGTGCCATTTTATTCTGTTTACCATTTTATAGCACACAAGCACAGGAATGAAACTCAGAAAAGTTCTACAGACCAGCTTGTGCCTTGTTTCTCTCTGCTATGTGGTCCACATATTAGAAATTGTCTGGTTCTGTGAGAGAATAAAAAGAACAGCTTCTTTTTTGCATCCTGTACATGTGGTAATTGTTGGCTGGCCATGTACACAGTTTTAAATTTTTGGAAAGGAAGAAGAATATTAACAACTCTTTCTGCATGTGAGTGAGTAGAAAGCTGGAGCATCAAGTTTCTCGTGGAAGATTTCTGCAAGTCGTAGAATTTTTTTTAATGCAGGTTGAGGGAAAATTTATACAGGTCCATTCTCTAAAACTTCTGAACTTCCCTTCGAAAGAGACCTGTGGAGAAAAATACTGCATTGTACACATTGGGTTTATATTGCTTTCATGATATATTCACAAGCATATATACTTTATACGGAACATTACTGTTTGATGTATTCACTCAGTAGAACATTAGTGCCTGAGACACATGAATATTCAATGACTTTTGATAGATCATTGCTATTTTGGGCATTCACTCCCCAGAACATTGCTCTCACATATTGGTGTGTGTTTATTCAGATAAATGTTGTTATTTGATCTTAAAACTGGGAAAGATATTTGCTGTTTGATGATAGGCCAAGCACAAGGTATACTTTTTTTTCGTTGTCTCTGTCTTATTTGGAGAACAAAAAGCATAACAATCTTGAGACTTCACTAAGCTTATGTCTTTATTTTTGTCTTTTCAGGCTTTCTCTGTGTTCTTTGTCTGTATAGCGATAACTTCGGATGTGATTTGCTACCTGTTTATACCAGTCCAGTGGCTTTTCTTTGCCGCCAGCACTTATGTTTGGGTGCAGTATGTCTGGCACACAGGTACGGCTGCACTTCAGTGTTCATTCTTATCTTAGTCATGTCTGTCTGTCTTTCTTGTTCTGTGTATATACTATAAAATGTGAGAGGGTTTTTTAGTTGGTGGGGAGGGGAGGTTAAGATTTTGCATATGAAATGCATGGATTTTGAAATAAGAAGAAAACGATTTGATAAAGCATATATGTTACGCATTCCATTCCCTCTGGTTTTGCCAATTGACAAGTGTCATCATCAGGGTAACTGAGATTTAAAAAAAAAAAAAAGAAGAAAGGAAATCTGCATTCTTTATTGAATGTACCCAGTGATCAGTGAGAAATTATTATTAGTATAGAAATCATCAAGTAAATGAATATTATTGTCTGATTCTCACAAATGATCAAGAAGTACCAGATGAGTACCAAATGACAGTCACATGAATTTTAAAAGAATACATTCTCTGTGGAAAGGACTTCTTTGAAAAATAGTAATTTAAATAAGAATGACAGTTGAAGAACATGCAGGTTTCCTTGATGATGCCTAGCCTACCATTAACAAGTGATATGTACAAAGGTGGAGGAGTTTCAACCATTTGAACCCTGATCTTTTAACCCCACCTGTCCCCGCCACTTCCTTTGCTCCCTACTTGATGCACAGATGTTGTCACCAGATGCACTAGAAATTAATTTTGTCATCTGGAGCCCCAGTGACCTATATGTCGGTCTCAGCCATAAATGCTTATGACCCGAGTGGCAGACATATCAATCTTGCCCCCCTACTTCTGTTCCACTGGTCAACCATCATTGGTTTTTAGGTGGGGTGGTGAGACTGATATATCTGTCGCTCAGTTCATGAGCGTTTATGGCCCAGACGATGTCATTTTGCATTTAAAGGGTTAACAAAAATGAATTTTCTCTTAAATCTACCTGCTAACATCAATCAATAACTCATATATGGGGATATGGGATTATAGCACTTGCGGTCACCTTCATTCAGTTCAGAAAATAATAATTAAGACATTGTGAGCTCAGTTCTCTGTTTGCTCTATTTCCATTTTTCGCATTTTAAGAAAATTGATGTTTTATATTTAGCAACTGTTACATGTAATATATGTATATTGTAAAAATAGTGGAAAAATACAAGGGGAAAAAAATATCAAAACTACAACAACAACAAAATAGCAATATTGCTGAGTGCTGCGTCTAGTAATTGACAAAGTAATGTATATACAGTGCACTGAAATGAATACAACCACTCTTGAATCTATTAAGGAATTTATAAGTGTCACCTAGTGGGTAAAGAAAGAGAAAAAGAAAGGAACTTTTCTGTTATTGTATCCAATCATAAGAAAATATATAGAATCTGTAGTCAGCGGAGTGGGAAAAAAAAAAAAAATTCCCTGATAGAAGCATGCCTGTTACAAAATAAATACGAACATGTGGCCTCGGCAGAAATACATCTGCTGCTGTTGTTCATGTCTTTGCATTTAAATTAGAATAGTACTATCTTTTCTAATGTGTATGTGTGTGTGCATCTTGTGTGTGTATGCATAGGTTGAAATTTTGTAGAGACAGTTGTGACCTGCAGCTTAACAGGCTAATTGATTTCATGACACAGTTGTGATCTATTTATATAACAGTGGTGTTAGATGTATTGGTATATATGTAGTCAGCAATGAAGAATTGTGATCTGTCTATGTAAACAGTTATGTTAGATATATTATGTAATCAGCAATGAAGTAGTCTCCTCACTTTGTATGAAACAGTTTGAGATTCTTATGATTGTGTCTATAATGGTTGAGCTTCCTACACACTGTGACTAATTTGTGTTTTATAGGGTGGGCTTCCTGAAATCTTGTCTATGTTGTATAAGATAGGATTCATGTAATCTTGTCTGTATTTTGTAACCTAAAGGTTCTGTGACTGTCCTGTCGTGTAATACTGTTCAAACAATGTCACTTTTTGCCTTAAGGATAAATGATCAAAACATCTTATACAGAAAGAGACCAATCTCATGATAGATAAGAATGTATTGATTAACTAGGACAAACTAGAAAGAGCAAAAGAGACCTCTTATCAAGTCTATCTGTTAATTAAAAAAAAAATTTTTTTTATTAGATTGTTGTTTTATGATAAGGGAAATCATATTTTGGTAGGGATGTTTTGCCCAAGATAATAATAATTAGAATCAAAAGAGTAGTTGCATTCACATCATATGGTGCAGGGGATATCTGGATTTCTTGTAAATCTGCATATTTCAGATGAGTAAATGTTTTAGAAATTAAAATTGGAGCATAGCCTGTTTGACTATAGCCAGAGATATCACAGACTGAAGAGACACAAGGTGACTCCTCAGCACCAGCTAAATCCAGAGGAAAAAATCTGCAGAATTGAACAGTTCAGCATATAAATCTAAAGATTCAGCTCACAACATTCTGATCCTCTTATAATATGCCCATAAGAGCAATATTTTCTTATTTTCAGATGAACGTTGTTTCAATTTCTGTTATCTAGAAACATGAATATCAGACTATCTTCATCACAATCAACCCCTGATATTTTTGTTTGAGTCTGACTTACGACACATTCTGATTGGCTGTGAGATATATTATAATTTATTATATGCATGGAGAGACCATGAGATGAAGAAAATTTTTTTAACTTCATATGAATTCATTTTTGTTTTCCTTTTTTTTTTTTTTTCCAGAGCGGGGCATATGTCTTCCGACAGTTTCACTATGGTTGCTGTTTGTGTATATTGAAGCATCAATACGGCTTCGAGAACTGAAAAGTTTACCATTCAATTTAGACCTTTGTAGACCTTTTGCATGTCACTGGTAAGTGTATCTTTACTACATTAACTAAGTAACTGATGATATTTTATAAAGACCATCATGATGGTGTTTAGCAGTAGGACTTAGAAAAGTATCTGGAAGACCAGGAAGAGTAAAATTTTCATTTCTCTTGATCATTAGTAATGGTCCACACAGATTTGGTTGACAAATGGTGTCAGTTGCCATTAACTATTGCAGCATCTGCACAAAAAAAGGGGCCAAGAGTGGAAAAGGAGGGGGGAGGGGGGGGGGTGCATAGAACCAGCGTGATGGCATTGTGATATGTTGTACCACAGCCACAAAACCGAAATTTGCTTTCATACAACATAGTCTGCATCATTTATTCGTTTTCCTCTCATGAACAAGATAAACAGGGTAATGCAAAAGTAGGTTGGCAGTTGCCATTAAATTTAAAACATTTGAAACGGTTACAATTATTCAGTCGCATGAGTTGGTGGCCACCAGCTGTTGGTTGCCATCGATTCATTCAACTGAATAGTTATCACCATTTTAAATGTTTTAAAGCAACTATCAATCAGCTTTTGCACCGACTTGTCTATCTCTCTTAACTGGAAATGCTTTATGCTAAGCATAAGGTATGCTTTAAATACAATCTAATAACTTCCAATTGCTGAGATCAGTGTAAGTTCTCCAATTGTCCTATCCGTTGGACCCATTGTCAATTCTGCATAGAGAAGTAATGGGTTTATGATATGACCTCACAAAATTAATAATTGCGGGCAGAATATTAAATTCCAGTGCTTTTTAGAGTTATTTTGCTTATGATGCCCATACGTGCATTTATGAACTGAAACAACATATTATTATTACTGTTTCTGGAAAGAGCTGCAATTTTATGCTTTATTATATATTTATGCATATATTGAAAAAAAATGTGCAAAAATTAAATCGTACATAAATGTAGGTATAGCAATAAAAGTGTTGTAAGAGAACCTATGTGACATGGTTGGCAGAATTACTATTTTCTTTTCAATAGCTTTATTTTCTCTGCCATTTTGTACATATTTTTTTTTCTATTCCTCTCCAGCATTGGGTATCCAGTTGTAACATTGGGTTTTGGTTTCAAAAGTTATGTGTCATACAGAATGAGATTAGTAAGTACCATTGCATCAGCTCACTTTGCATTAGCCGGACTGCATATTATTTCATCATGTTATGATTTTCCTAAAGTATCTGTTTCAATACATGATCACTTGGTGTATAGATTAAGCTCATATTGTATGTGTATAATACACAAAGATGGCATTGCTCATTCTTAAGTGGAATAAATAATTTTTTCATGTGATGTTTTTTACATACAATGCACTGCCTTCACAACTGCAAAATATCTGTCCATAATCCATTTTCTGTATCTTATCATGAGCTTTAATCATAATTTTATTGGCTGTAGATGTGAGAGAGATAATTAACATTCATGAGGGAGTCAGTCATTAAGAGTATATGTAATGTTGTAATTCAGTCTCATGATGGTTTCATTATTTTTAACCTTTCAGCGGCGGCAAAAAGTTATACAAAAGGAGAATGATTTTTACCTTCAAATTTTACAACAAGCACTACCTGCTGAGGTCCAGTATGCTGATAAACCTAAAGGTATGTATAAACAAAAAACATCTTGCATGCAAGTTACTGTGAAAATAAACAGAACTGGACAGGCCATAATGATGGCTATGATAGATTTATTTCACAGCTGTTCACCAGTGTTAGCTGCTGCAGTGTACATACCAGATGCTAGAATATTTGCCATAGTTTATCCTGTTTGCAGTTGATGGCAACGTAATGAAGCTTGTGTCTTGCAAAAAAATAAAGTCTTCAAATCACTTGATTGAAATGTTGTGGGTTATTTGAAGTATTGAAAGTCCCATTAAAAGTATATTCATTCCTTTTTTTTTTTTTTTTTCTTTTTAAGGTTTTATGTGCACACAACCAGGTTATTATATATTGACTTTAGTGTTGTAGGACCTGACTGCTGGAGGTTTGGTATGGTTTACAGTTGGTAAATCTTCTTCTAACAGGTATTACAGATTTCATCTCATTGTCACCAATTCATTCCTTTAAACACATCAAACCATAGGAATTTATGCTGTTATTGAACTTTCAAACCATGTCACTGAGATAGTTCAAGGTCGATATATGACTGAGGGATTGTCACATGCTACATGACACCGTTTCATCACCAAGATAACGGCCCCCTGGAGGTTGAAAGGCGTACACAGACCATAACTGTAACTGTTTCATGTACGTGCTCTCTGTATGGTAGATAGCCCTTGAATGATGAGCATCCAGACTTGCCCGTGCCATACAAACAAATCCATGTGTGAAGAACGATCCCTTAGTCATGTGGTCAGTCTTGAACTACGTCATTGTGCTATTATTGTACTGGGAGTCTATAATTTGATATAAATTAAGTATGACGAGCAATGCCATTTTTCTCATTGGTAGATACTCACTGTTGTTTTGTTTCTCACCCAGCTTTACCATTGAAGTCAGAAGAGGAAGTAATCTCAAACGGGGTGTCCAGTTCAGGAAATAAAAAAGTTTCATCATCATCAAAATTGGAAGATGAGAAAGACACTTCTTCTTCGAACACTGTGAAAACAAAATCCTCAAAAGGTGGTGATATTAATGAAGACGATGATATAGAGTATATTGAAAAAAGTTTGCCCCGAAAGCCGTCAAACGTTAATCAGTTTGATGAGAGTGCGGACAATTTTGCCAATGAGCAGCAGGCAGGAAAAGGGTTCAAATCGGGCAACAGCAGTGTGGCGGTTGCGGTGGCACAGGCAGCAGCATCAGCAATTCCTGTCCCCCCGAACAAGCCTAGCACGAAACAGCTGAACAGCACCAAGGACACTGGTAGCAGTAACACCTCTGCTTCTAATTCATCCTCGACACATTCATCGTCTTCGTCGTCCTCGAAAAAAGGCAAAAATTTGTACAGAGAGATACAGCCTTCACCCTCACCCTTATCATATACAAATAATAAAGATGAAGTCATTCAGAGGTGAGTAGATTCTTGTATGTGATGTAGTCAAATGGGTAGATGATGATGTGGGGAATGACGGACATTCGTCATGAATGAGGAGAAGTGTGATGTAGTCAAATGGGTAGATGATGATGTGGGAAATGACGGACATTTGTCATGAATGAGGAGAAGTGTGTGTGTGGTGTTTGTTTTTAGCTCTTTCTCAAGTTTCTATTTTATATACTACAGTATTATAGCATGTGACAGTTCCGTTCAGAAGTTGTATTGTTGATAACTTGTGATTCCAGTTGAATTATTTTTAAGGTTGTGCACATTTGGTAATATCAAACATGGCAGTGTTCATTTCATTTTTGTGATGTCAGTTTTTTCCTTAGTTGTGATAAAATGGCT
>JBCEWB010000015.1:2860004-2913210 GCA_039654565.1 Peronia peronii | reverse complement strand
TAGTTTGTCAAAGGAAGTAGAGAATCTGAAAGCGCAGTGTGAAGAATATGAGCAACATAAAGTGGAAACGCAAAGCAGATTTGTGAGTTTTCTCTCTATTTTTAGTTTTCTAGACTATTAGCGCTTTTATAAACGTGTTTTTAATATTGTTTGTACAAATACTATTACTAACATGACAAAGAAATGCAAGTCCTGATCACTTTGATATTCAGTTATTGAAGAATCCTGCAAGATTAAGGTATCTTATATGCCTATGTTTTTGCTTTTTGTCATTTTGTTTCCTTTAGAGGACATATATTTTTTATTGTTTCTTAACTTTGGTAGACAAGCTAAAGCAGATTTCTTTTTAGAAAAAAATATTTTGCTTTTATCTTTTTATAGCGGGAGCAATCAGACAAGCTTGCAAGTCTGAAAGCAGAAGCAGATAGTCTAAGAGCAGATATGGAATCAAAGGTGGAAGAGTTATCAGAGCTTGAAAAAGACAAAGAGGCTGTGGAGATAAAGATGTTAGAACTTCAGAAGGAAAAGAAAGGTACTTGACAGCTTATGATATGGAGATAATAAGTCTTGCATAATACAAACTAAAAAAGGAATTTTACTTCTTGCCAGAAATCTAATCAGATTCACATTGAATAATGTGTTGTCCACTTATCTATGCAGTTACCATCTTTATGAACAATATGAAGGTATTGTTGTCTGCATCAGAAGGCTGGACAATATTTGTATGTAAGAGGGCAAGTCCTGCATGATACGGTTTTGTGTTTATTTATTTAGCATGATGAGGAAAGTATTATGAATGAAGCAGAGGCAAATGTTGAGGATCAACCTTGAAGGATTCTCATGTAAAGGAAAAGTTCTGATGAATTTCTTATATTTTAGTTTGAGATTTATTGTGATTGCCAATAATAAAAGCAAAAGAGAAATAGAAAGTTTTCATGATCAAGGATTCATAAATAATATTTACCTGGAAAATTGAAGCAATGTGATATTCACTTAAGATGCAAAAAAAAAGAAAAAAAAACAAAAGAGTGACAGTTATTTACCTTTATCACTTCTTAAACTTCAAAGAAGAGGTTTTCTGAGAAAGTTTGCTAATTTTCTACATTTCTTCATGTTAACTGTATTTACTATGAAAGTCTATGTCATTTACTATTACATCTAATTACCAATTTCATTCATTTTACAAAATATAACAAGATTGTCCAACAGGCAACTAATCAAACAATTCAAAAAAAAAGCAAATAACATATACAAAGAACTTAATATTGATGTTAATAATCGTCTGCCAAATTTTCGAGCCCTCTTGGCTCTTCGTCGGGCAATAATAAAAACGTATAAAATGTAAATAGGGTATTGCTGTACACAAAAGAAATGTTAATTAAATGATTTGTTTGTTGTATAGAAGCGGCTTTTCAAAGTTGTTTAAAAAGGAAATAAAAAGTACATTTTTAGAGCAATTAGATTTTTATAACTGCTGATTGACAATGGTCAAATCAAATGAATATATGTAGGATTGTTATTCTGTCAGTCTATTTTATTCGTTTGGCATATATTTAAATTTTTAATATTTATCCCTAAGAGTGACATTATCAAAGATTGTGTTGCTTTCATTTTGGAAACAAATTGTGCTCTCCTTTTGATTATGCACTAAGGCCAGAATCATTAGGTCTAATACTAAAGGGTGAATTACAGAAATACCGTAAGTACCTGAACAATAAAACAACAATCCAAATGCACAGCTGTCTAATTCTCTTGAAAAAAGATATGCATTTTTCCTTGAAAAGTGAAATAGGAGTGGGCAGAAAGCAATGCACTAATTGCTAAAAGGGAGATTTGTTAAAAAGATTTTTTCTATATTCAGTCCTCCACAATTTCATTCATGTTAATTTTCTGTGTTTTCAATGTTTCAGTGCTCGATCATGAAAAATCAGAGTTGCTCAAAGAAATAGAAACCTGGAAAGACAGAGTTGAGCAGGGCGTGGAAGCTGACACTGCATTTAGGCAAGAGAATGAGGATCTGAAAGCAAAGGTTATTGATCTCTGTGATTTATGATTTATGCTGAATTTAAATTCCTCTGACTGAAGTTTCATATTTTTAAAAAAAAAATAAATTTGATTCTTTGTTCATCTTTCTGTAGCTTACATACCATATAGGATGTCTTTGAGTCAAGCATGGCTTAATATCATTTTGTTTAGTGGTGTTTGGTGGTATCATGTGTCACTCCTTGTTGATCAAAGTGACCACTTAAATACAAATACATGCACAAGAGATCTCCGTATTCCATGTTCCTTTGAATATATTTTTTCATTTGACTGTTTTTGGATTAATTCTATTAGCAATTGGCAAAATTCCCACAGAAGGGCACCAACAATACTTTGTATGAATCTCTTATCTTTTCTACTTAAATGCTAAATAAGCAATTTTGCATACTGTTCGAATGCAACTTACATGATATTTGAAAATTTTGTATGGTATTTATTACCAGATTGCAGAGCTAGAAGCAACCTTGTCAATGGAACAAACTTTGTCAAAAGAACAGAAAGAGGAAATAAACCAACTCCGGTCCAAGTTGAATGATGTTGAATCACAGCTTCAGGAAGCCTCTGCCAATCGTAATGAGATGCAAGAAAAACTACAGCAAATGGAGCAAGAGAAGGTGAGTTCGTGGGTGCATCTCTTGATGGTGAAATGTGTTTGTTCATTCGTTTTGTGCTTTGATACACAAAGAGGCAATATCAGTACTGCCTATTATATAGGCTGTCCATGAATGAAATACAAACAATATGAATTACTGACATATAGGTATCAGTATACATCCATATCTACTCAAATAAGAAGATATATTATATATATATATATTGCCTGTACGTCACGTTTCTAAATAACTTTCCATTTTCCCCTTCTTCTTATTTGAGTAGAAATAGTTGAGAAAATTTAAACAACAAAGAAGATTTATAAATTTTACATGGCAGAATTTTCTAGTTTTGATGCCTGTGTTGTAGTGGCCCAAAAGCTGTCTTGTAAGATCAAAAGCATTTAAATATGCACCAGGATGAATATATAAGTTGGACTAGGGGTGAAAGAGCTGAAGCTATGGCTGAAATCGCTGGGCAGTCACGCTAGGTGGTGAACTGTTCCGGTTAGTTTATTTCAACTAAAATAAATACTGACTTCTGGTCTTGCTCTAGCAACATTTCTTTCTGCATGTATAGTTTCGATTTGTTGTGTCCTGGTCTGTTATTGTGACAAGGTGTGAATAGCTGTCAGATGTAAAAAAAAAGCGAACTTATTAGCCAATTACGTCGCATATCAGGGTACAAGAATTCCCACTAAGCTTGTGCATGCACCAGTTTGAAATGATACGGATGTGCATCTCATATTTGGCCTACCCTTCACGCCATTCCACACCACCCTCAATCACCAGGCAATAACTTAAATAGAAACTGGGTCAAATCGATAACTCTGATCCATGTACTCACATTTGTGATAGAAATTGATGTGGCACTAGTATTTCTACAAGAAGCAAAACCATTCACAATTTATATACATGCACTAAATGAATGTGTTCATTCTGGATAACTTGAAGCTAAAATTTTGAGGTAAATTAGTGCACTGACGATCATGAGTGCTACCTGATGGAATACGGGTTGTCAACCCTTCCGAGAAACTCTGGAGATTCTTGGTGAAATCATTTAAGTGCAATTGAAATTTTTAATTTGTGATATGGCAACATAACAGTAAAATACATCACAGAAACAGGTTGTAATATTGAATGTCAAAGCATTCACATTGGTGGAGTTATGCCCTGGAAGTTTTTGCCTTGTGAGCAGAAGTCTATCTTTAAGATCATTGTATATGACCTTACAGTGTTCTGTGAAGTGCTAATATCATTACGGTTTGCAAACTGAAAAAGAACAAGTCATTGCCACTGATTATAAAGGGCTGGGATTTTCCTGATTGGAAGTGTAAAAAGTACGTTCCTGACATAAAAGATCAAAACTGAGCCATGGGCTCGGTCATTTTAATTCAGATTAGCACTGCATTCCCATGTTGACTTAGACATGGCAGTAACGGAATTCTCCGCAACTAGAGACAACAGCAATATTAGATTCTTATTCTCTTAAGTTAACTTGCCTTAAATAAAGAACCTTTGCATAACAGCTATTGGAAGCCGTGGACGTATGGCTGTGAATAATTTACATCTAGCTTAATTAGAACAGTTCAAATTGGGAATCGAGCATTTCGCTGTAATTGATGTCATTTCTGCGGTTCTGTTAATGTTGTAGAAACCGACAGTCTTTAGACCTTGATTGACATATAGATTTGTGTTGTCATGGCTTCATGTGATTTTCTAATTTTAATGAAACTTCCTAATATTGGTTCCTCATATTGCTGCTAGGACCCATAAAAGATTTCATAGCATAGGAACGGATCGCCCTTTAATTTCAGGCCTAGCATCTGATCACTTTCACCCCTATGTCTTGCAACAGCAGTACATTTTGGTGCTTGCGAACAATGAGACATCTAACTGACGCATAGCAAATAATGATGTCAGAAGCATAGGAGCAGTGATATTGTTTGTTGTGGACAGCAGTTTCAGTCATTTTAAAAAATATTTTTTAGATCTTTAAAGGAAACGAGAAATTTATAGATAATACATGGCATTTGTTAGATGTAATAGGCAGTGTGATATGCTTCTGTCAGGCCGAGTACATTAATGCAGCTAACATTTTTCAATGCATGGCTTTTTTTTTGTTAGTAGCTTTATATAAATGGATTACTAGAGGAAATGGACTGCTAGAGCCTTCATTGTGACAGGATATATATATTATCTATGCTCATTCCTTCACTCTTGATTTGTGCCATCCTTCATTTACTTGAGCTATTGCCTATGAAAAAACATATTAAAGTTGAGAGAAAAAAATACAGACATTGCTGGATTTTACAGTTCTGAGAGTGAAACACACCATCATAACCTTGGCTTTGGAATTATTTGCTCTATAATTCTTGTGGTCAGACCATTTCTTACAATATATTTGTATATATTTTTTACAATTATTTTTTCAATAACGAAGTGGGATGGAGAAAATTTAAGTGGTATAACCATCTACAACTTCTTCTGGAACATATCCTGCTATCCTATTAAGGTTTGGTGTTTCATAAGTCAAGACAGCATTTTATACACTTTCTGGTTTTCTGAAAGGTCTGGGGACAACAACAATGCAAATCATATCTTCAAGTAATATTAGATGTAGAAACATGTCCTTTGTTTTCAGGTGGCTCTGAATGGTGAATTTGAGAGTGCCAGTGAAAAACTTACTGAACTTGAGCAGAGCATGAAGCTTCTTGAAACTGAGAAGGTGAGGCTTGAGGAGCAAATCACAGAGCTACAGTTGGAGCTTTCCAGTGCCCAGTCAGAGCGAGATGGGGCCAATCTGCAACTGGAGGCTCTAAAAGAGGAACTGGGCCATGAGGCGGAGAAACTGCGATCCAGAGCAGAAACTCTGGCTCAGGAACTAACTGAGAAGACTTCTGCCTTGGACAAGGCAATCAGCAAACTTTCAGAGGCAAACGAACACATCAAGAATCTGAAGTCTTCCTTAGAAGAGACTAACGACCACTCTCGAGAGCTGGAGCTTCAAGTGAAGCAGCTGTCAAGAGAAGTTGAAATATCTAAAGAGGGACAAAGTGAAAAAGGGAAAGAGTTTGAAGAAAAGACCCAAACATTGCTCAGTCAACTGTCTGAATTAGAGTCTGAGGTGTCAGAGCAGCAAAAACTTTCCAGTGAGCAGCAAGAGACAATATCAGAGCTTTCTCTCGCAGTTAAAAGTAGAGAGGAAGAACTAAAATCAGTGAGTGAGAATTTAGAAACACTTCAACAGTCTTTCCATAGTGTACAATGTGATCTTAGTGCCAGAGACAATGAATTGAAATCTGCTTTAGACAGTTATGACTCTGAGAAGAACGCAAACACAAAACTGCAAGAGCAGGTAGAAATCTATTCAAAAGAACTTTCAGATTTGAAAATTATTCTAACGGAAAGAGATGAAGGAATAAAACAGTTGGAAACAGAGAAAAATGAAATTTCAGAAAATCTTTTTTGCACACAAACTGAGCTTGCAAATTTTAAGGAAGAAAATATTCAATTACAGGAGTCTTTAAGTGCTAAAGATTCTGATTTGTTAGCTGTGAAAAATAACTGTGAGCAGCTGCAGCAACAAGTAGAAACCATTTCATTAGAACTTGACGCATCTACCTCAACAGTTGCAGAATTTAAGACTGTAAATGAAACTCTTCAAGGGCAGATATCCAGCTATCAAGAAAAACTGGCCAATATGTCTCAGTCCATTGACGAAGATGTACAGCAGACTGAACAGCTGATAGAGAAACTGCGGGAGGAGAAAGAGGTCTCTGAGCAACAAATCACATCTCTAGAACGTCAGCTCATCAGCCTTGAGGGTGAACTGCAAGCCTCTCGTAGTGCTAGTGTAGAAAAGGACTCACAAATCAACGTCCTCAAGGGTGCTGTGTCAGAGCTGGAACAACATCGAGACAGTCTCCAGTCAACTTTGCAGACAGTCCAGGCAGAGAGAGCCCAGCTGGACCAGCAGGTGAGGACTGTATGTGAGCGTAACCAACTAGCCATGCAAGATGTTTCTCATCTCCAGACATCGCTTGAATCTGTCCAGTCCGACAAGCATGCACTCCAGTCCTCTGTCGACTCTCTCACTGCCTCACTCAGTGATCAGTCCTTGCATGTACAATCCCTTTCCGATAAATGCCTCTCGCTGGAGCAATCTCTCTCACAGAAAGAGCATGAATGTTCTGAAATGTCCCTCACCATTAACTCTTTGCAGTCTGCCTTAGATGAGAAGCATGCTGAGTGGTTGTCTAAGTGTGAATCTTTCAGCAATTTGCAAGTTTTGTGTAACCAAGAGCATGAAGCATTTTTATCTTGCTCACAGAAATTAGATAATGTTGAGAAAAATTACCAGCATGCTAGAGACTCTATTAGCCATTTACAGGGAGAAGTGGATTTGAAACAGAAAACAGTTGACATGACATTAAAAAAATCTCAGTCTTTTGAGACTGAACTAGCTGAAAGCAATGATATAGTTACCAAATTAACTGAGTCACTTAGTTCTTTGCAAGAACAGCTGAAAGAACATGTGAAAAATTCTGATGCTGAGATTGAGATGCTGTCTCAGAAGGTTTTTGCCTTGACCTCTGATCTCAAACAGGAAAGTGAAAAATGTGTGAGCCTAACTCAGCAACTGGATGCCAAAGCCAGTCAAGTGGAAACCTCAAATTCTGAAATACAGTCACTGACAGGTCAACAGGAAGACAAAAGACAGGAGCTAAAAGCTGTTCAAGATGAGCTGGACACCCTGAAGGCAAAACTGTCTGACACAGACGCCTGCATAGAAAACTTAAAATCTGAACTAATTGTAAAGACACAGAGTTTTGAAAAAATGTCATCCGAGTTCCATCAACAAACATCCACTGTAGAAGACCTGAATGCCAAGCTGAGTATGTTTTCAAGTAAGACTGAAGCTCTGAGTTCCTTGTCTGATGAAAAAACAGTCGAGATTGATGAACTACGCTTACAACTGGAGACAGCATCCTCAGAAACAATGAGTACCATTTCTGAACTTGAGGACACCAAAGAAAAGTTGAAACAGAAGGAAGCCCTGTTGGAACAGAACAGCTTACGATTAGAGCAGTCAAGAACACAAGTCATGGATCTAGAGAAACAGATATCAGAAATGGCTGATCAGTTGAAAGAGACAGCAGCACAACTAGCAACCTGCAGAGTTATACTGGAAGAGAAAACCATGCTGCTGGAAGATGCCAAAGCACAGCAGGATACCTTATCCCGTGACGTAGCTTCCCTGAAATCACAGACAGCTCAGGACAGTGATGAACTGAGAATAGCAAATGAGAAATTGGAGAAAGCTGAAAGGGAATTGTTGGAACAAAAAGACATGTTGGCCAGAGCTCAGAAAGAATTAAATGAAGCGTTGATCTCAAAGGAATCTGTTGAGGAATCATTGAGTTCCTTGAGAAAGACTTGTGATGCAAGTGAAAGCTCATGGAACCAGCATATTGCAGCTGTTGAGGAAGAAATGGCCTTTTGGAAGGGAAAGTGTAATGAAAGCAACTTGGAACTTCAACAAGTCCGAAAGAGCCTTCAGTCAGACACAGCCAACTTCAGCTCAGAGATTGCCAGGTTGAAACAAGAGATAGGTCATCAACAAGAAGTCTTTAAAAGAAAAGAAGATGAGCTGTTGGGTGTGACTTGTGCCTTGGATACTGCTATCTCAGAGATCTCACTGCTTAGTGAAACATTTGCTTCAAGTCAGAGTGCCATAAGAGTGTTAGAAACTGAACATAAGCAATATAAAAGTGATGCAGAACAAAACATCTCATGGCTAAAGCAGGAGATGGAAACTCTTCAATCATCTGTTACCAGCAGTGAAGAAAGACTCAGACAGTATGAGAAGGAAATAAAAAATTTGAAATTGGCAGCAGCAGAAGCTGAGGAGAGGCATCAAAAACAGATCTGTGAGTTTGAGACTACAATGATAAACATGATGTCTTCACATGCTACTGAATTGGACAATATGAGGGGTATAAATTCATCTCAGTCTGAAGAGTTGGTCCATCAGATAGAAATGTGTAGATCAGAACTTACTTCTTGCCAAGAATCGCTTAAAATCAAAGATGCTAAAATAGAGGGTGCAGAGCAGCAGGTTATGGATCTTAAAAGGACAGTGGAAGAGAAGGAAAGGGAACTTGAAGACATACATACACAAAAGGAAATTGTCAAACAAGAAGTTGCCCGGCTCCAGGAAGAAAGCCAGAGAGCAGAGGAAGATTTTCAGTCCCTTGTTTCTAAACATGATGCCACTACAAAGGATTTTGAGGATTTGGTCTCCAGACACAAGGTAGCAGAGAATGATTTTAACAGTCTAGTCAGTAAGCATGAGAGTGTGGAAAAAGAATTCTCAGAATTAGTCAGCAGACACAAAGAAGCTGTACATGAAAATGAGAAGCTCCAAGGAAGCTTAGAAGAAATTAAGCAGGAGAAGATGTCAGTGGAAAACAAACATGAACAGGCAGCAATGGAGGTCACAGAACTGTCTCAGGAACTGGAATCTGTGAAGTGTGAGCTTAAGTGCCTTAAGGATACCCTCGTCAGCAAGGAGGAAGAGGTTGTTTCTCTCGCAGAGAAGTTCTACAGTGTGAATAATGAGTATAGTGTTCTGTCTAATAGCCATGACAATCTAGTCAAAGACAATCAGTCTGTAAATGCAAAAGTTACAGAGCTTGAGAAGCTAGTCGATTCCTTGTTGGAAGAAAAAAGTGCCTTAATACAAAGCTGTGATGAAAAAGATTCTATTATTTCTTCACTAAAAACAGATTTCCAAATACAACTTGCAGAAAAAAATTCTTATATATCTAATATTCAGCAATTGTGTTCTGTTATTTTTCCATCACAAGATCTTCCAGATTCTCCAGAAACCATATTGACATTCTTGAAGGAAAATGTAATTTCTCTCAACAAAACCATTGAAAAGCATGTAAGTGACAGTGAAAGTCACAAGTCAGTCATATATGAGCTAAAAAAGTCACTTGAAGACAAAGCAAACACAATAGATGCATTAGATCAACAGTTGAAGATTGCAAAGGCAGCCCATGAAGAGGAATTAGGTGGCCTACAGTTTGAGCTGGACAAGATGCAAACACTTTTAGCTGATAAGGAAGCAGAAATAGCTGAGATGAAGAATAGTATGCTTTCCAACACCACCTCTAGAGATGAACAGATTAGCAGCTTGAAAACTCAGTGTGAAAACCAACAAAAACAGATTGCTGAACTCTCTGACAACATTGAGCAAATCAGCTCCTCAAAGTGTGAGCTAGTGAAGGACCTACAAGCTCAGGAAAAGCAGAGAGAAGAAGTGCAGTCACAACTGCAGTTTCTAGAAAAATCCCATCAGGAAACCAGTGACAAACTCAAACAGCAGGTACAACAAAACGTTCAGCTACAAATAGAATTGAAAGATTTGAGGGGCCAGTATATGTCATCAGAAGTCATCTTGAAAGCTGAGGTAGAAAATTTGAGGCAAGAAATGGCTGTAAGGGACAGTCAGGTTGAACAACTGAACAGAAAGCTGAATGAAACAAAGTCCACAAATGAAGAGCTTCAGAATGTGAAAGATGCCATGGAGAAAGAGAGAGAAGATCTTCAAAGCAGTCTTATCACAGCCAATGCTGAAAATTCTGGCTATGAGGAAGCTCTAGAGGCGGCTAATAAGAACATTTATAGACTTGAAACAGACAATGCTCAGCTGCAGGAGTCGCTAGACCACTTGCAGAACATGCTTGACAACTTCCAGATCGAAATGAGAGAAACTGTAGAATCGTTGAAAGCCTCACTATCAGACAAGACAGACAAGATATCTCACCTGGAAGCCGAGATTGAAACAAGGTCAAGAGATTTTGCCAACTTACAGCAATCAGTTGTGGACAAGGACAGCACAGTATCACAACTTCAGAGTCAAATCCAGGATCTCACTAAATCAATGACAGATCTTCAAGGAAAATTGGAATCAGATCAGATGATTTTACAGACCACTAAAGAAGATAGTTTTGAGAAGGAAGAAAAGATACAGTCTTTGCTACAGTCACTGCAAGATGTGACAGCTTCACGGGATTTGATGCAAAAAGAATGTGATGAAAAACAAAAAAATATTCAGACTCATGTGTCCAGTATTAGTGCCTCAGAAGAGAGAATTTTGCAGCTGGAAGGATTCCTTGAAGCTTCTTTGCAGCAATGTGCAAGAGTAGAAGAGGATCTTAGAGCTACTCAAGACAAACTTGTATCTCTAGAAAGCCAAGTGTCTGACAATGAGAAGGCAAAGGAGGAACTCATTCTCAGAACTGACGAGCTGACCACAAGTGTTAATGAGAAGACCAAACAATCAGAGGAGTTACAAACCAGAATAGTTGAACTGGAGAAAGAGGTGTCAGACAAAGTATCAGTCCTAGGAGAGGTAGAAAAATTACTGATGGAAGTGAAAGCTGACTTACAAGCAAAATCTGAAAGTTACACTGAAACCAAACAAAATCTACAGGAGGCAGAGAACCTGAATGTGACACAGCAGCTGCAGGTGGAAAGCCTCAGTCAGGAGCTCAGAGAAACTACTGACTCTGTCAGTGTGAAAGAAGGCATTATTGAGCAACTGGGACAGCAAGTGAAAGAGCTGGAGGCCAAACTAGAGGACAAGTTGAGTCAGCTAACAGAAGCACAAACAAATCTAGAAATGGAGAAAGAGCAAAGCCTGAACTTATCAACCGATATTGAGCAGTTGCAAAAAGATTTAGAAAGCAAGAAAGAGATCCTTGAGGGTGCAGAGACTGTACTGAAGGAGGTAAAAGATGAGTTTGACAAGAAATCGAGAGAAGCTGAAGAGCTAAGAAAAGAGCTGGACATAAGAAAAGTTAATCTGGCTGAATTGCAAGACAGCTTTGACAATCTAAACAAGGATTACCAAGATGTCTGTGCAGAGCTATCACAAAAGCATGAAGTCTTAGAAAAAATTGAGGGACACTTACAAGAAATGACCTCAGGATTGCAAACAAGAACTTCTGAGTTTGAAAACCGCACAAAAACTTTTGAAATGGCTGAAAAGAACTATGAAACCAAGATTCAAGAGCTGGAAGAAAAGCTTGCAGTTCATACTTCCACAAATGAAAGTTTGAACATGAAGATAACAGAACTGGAGAAATACCTGCAAGTTAAGAACGATGATGTGTTGACGGCACAGGCAGAGTTGGAGACTAAAAGTATTGAACTTCAAAGCTTGCAAATAGATATGCAGAAAATATCCCAGGACCAAGCACATTATACCAGTAAGTGTTCAGAGATGGTGGAAGAGACTTCCCAGTTGAAAGACACTTTACAGCAGAAAGTGTCAGAACTGACTCAGCTTTCAGAAGAAAAATTCCAACTTGTGAATGAATTAACACAAGCTCAAGAGAAGATAGCAGGTCTAGAAGAGGTGAAGATTGGCCTGGAGCATGACCTGGCAAAGCAAGAACAGATCACCCAGAGCCTGAGTTCTGATGTGGAAAAGCTCACCAGCCTGTTGTTAGCCAAGGATGCCAATTCTGAAGAGTTGCATGAACAGTTATCTCAGACTCAGATTGAATTAACCTCATTCAAAGATGAAATGACTGGAAAGTTAGCACAGCTGGAGGAATGTAATTTGGGTCTGCAGAGTGAACAGGAAGTAACATGTAAGGAACTGGACAAAGCTAGAACTGAGGCTGAACAGAGCAGAGTCCTAGTTGAAGATCTCAGTCGGGATCTTCAGGACAAGGAACACCAGCTCCAGTTGCTATCTGAAGAATTGAATTCCGTCTCTACCCTGTACCATGGATCTCAAGCAGAAGCATCATCTCTGAACTCAACATGTAGTACTTTGAAAACTGAGGTTGCACAATTATTGAAAATGAAAGAAAGTCTTGAAATGGAAACCAAGGATGGAAATATAGCTATTGAAAATTTAAAGATTGAGCTGTCAAGTGCACATGATACCCTAAAAACTGTCATGGAAGAAAAGGAGGCTCTTGCTAGTGAAAATAATTCATTACAATCAAGATTAGAAGAGATGTCCACCAAAAATGAACAGTTGATGGAGAACCTTGAATTTCAGTTACAGTCAGCCTCAGAGACTCAGCAAAATCTCTCTAAGCTTGTAGAGCAGAAAGTTAACTTTGAAATGGAATTAGCCAACATAAGTGATCAGTTACAGAAGAAGGATACTGAGAGTAAAGATTTGAATTCACAACTGAAAGAGAAAATCAGAGAACTTCATGAAGAGCAGAGTTTGAATTCAAGCCTGACTCATGAGAAAGGACAGCTGATGAATGATTTGACAAACACTCAGAAGAGGCTGGATGACACTACCCAGGTGTGTGAAAGACAAAAAGAAGAGGGTAAGGATTTACAAGCTCAAATAGAACACCTACAGCAGGATTTTGTTGGTCTGAAAGCTACAATACAGGAAAGAAATGAAGAGCTCCATTCCAAACAGATGACAACAGACAAACTTCAGTCGCAGCTTTCAGACATGCAGGCTGAACTTGGGGACTCCACAGCAGCATTATCATCTCTCAGAGGAGAAGCTGACAGCCTGAGGAAAGCCAATGCTGATTTGCAAGTCCAAGTGAGTGATCTTGATACTCTTCTTTTGGGTGTTAGGGTAGAACTTGGAGATAAGGATAAGACATTAGCTAAAGTAGAGGAATCCCTTAGGCAGACTTCTGAACAAGTAGGTATAAGTGCCTCAACTTGTGAAGAAGCCAATCAGAAAGTGGCACACTTAGAACAAGAATTTGGGAATGCATTAGGTAAGATCACAAAACTCACAGATCTTAGCAATGAGAAAAGTACTTACATAGAAGAGCTCAGTGCTAAACTTGTCCTCTTGGAAAATAATGTCACAATGCTGCAAGATTCAGTGGAATTTGAAAAATCAACAAATAACAATTTACAAACTAGACTGAGAGAGTTGCAGGAAGAGAAGACCACTTTAAAGAGAACTCAAGATGACCAAATAGCGGAACTGATGTCACTGCTGGATGAGCTTAGGTTAGAGAAAGGCAGATTGGAAGAACAGTTGAATGATGATGAAACCAGAATCACACAGCTTATGAATGAAGTAAACACCCTTCAACAGTCCATCCATACTTTATCCGTTGAGAAAGAGTCATTATGCAGTGTCAGTGGAGAACAAAAGCAGGAATTGTCGAGATTGCAGGATCAGTTGTCAGCCCAGTCACTGTCTCAGGCAGAGCTGAGGGAACTTTGTGCCACCAAAGGTTCGGCCATAGCTTCTCTGGAGAACAAGCTGGCAGAGCAGAATAAGCAGGTACAGGAAAAAGATATCCTGTTACAAGAAGAACATGAAAAAGCATCTTTATTACAATCTGAACTACAGGCAATGGCGAGTGAAAGAGAACAGCAGGAGCTGAAGATGAAAGAGATGGTCCAGGAAAATTCTGACAGGCTTTCCTCTTTGCAAGATACAATTGATGCCCTGAACTCTCAGCTTGAGTTGAAAGGATATGAAATTCAGCATCTGGAAGACACAAAAAAAGAAACAGAGGCAGCTTTGAACAAGATGGTATCATCTCTGCAGTCTCAAGTCCAGTCGCTTTCAGAAAAAGTTGCACAGGTCGAGGAAGAGAAATGGGTGATCAATTCCTCCATGCAGAATGCAGCTGATATTTTGAGATATGAGCTAGAACAATTGACTGAGGAAAAATCAAAACAACAGGAGGACAATAATGCTCAGGTCAGAGAATTGAATGACAATATATTGACACTGGAAACCAAAGTTGAAACACTTAGAGAAGAAATTGCTAAATATGAAGAGACAAAATTGGAGTTGAGTGCAAAGAATGAAGAAGTCATGAACAGTTCGATAGAACTTCACAATAATAAGCTCCAACTGGAGGACATGAATCAAGAGTTGAGAGACAAGCTGAAATCAGCTGAGGAACAGATCAGTCAGCTTGAGGAGAAAAATGTTGAATTGTCTGAGAATCTGACCATGTCTTCTACCAAACTAAAGCAAGTGTCGGCTCACTTACAAGATACCATTGATCACTTGCAGTCCTTTATCACAGAGCAGAGTACTGTCATCACTGTGCTCCAAGAAGACTCTTTGAAGCAACAAGATACAGAGCATTCCCTCCTTGCGATTGCAGCCTCATCTCAGAATTTGATTTCAGATGGACGACGCAAAATACGGGATCTGAGGGAAGAGATAAATATCCTTGAGCAAGAGAAGGCAGTACTGGAGAAGGAAAAGCAGTCAGTGGAAGAGCAGCTGGCTGAAGCCACTGAACTGTTTCAAGAGATGTCAGAAGAAAAGGCGAAAGTTGAAAAATCCCTGAGTGACTCCATTACAGAGCTGTATGAAGCAGTTGATAAAGCAGAGAAAGAACTGGCAGAAAAGGAGGAAATAACTTCATCACTTAAATTGGATTTGGATGCCATGAAAGAGCAACTGACAGTGAAACAGAGTCAGCTGGAAGATGAAGGCCTAAAATTTAAAAAATTGCAGGAAGAGTTTGCCAAGTTTGTGTCAGACCATGAAAGTCAAGTGAAAGCTGAAATGGACAGATGTAGTGCTAATGAGAGACACATGTCAGAACTGAGGGAGGAGCTAACAGCACTGCAGACAGAATTGGAGGACAAAGACAGAGAAAGTCAGAATTACCAGACCAAATATCAGAACACCATATTAGAACTGCAAGCACAACTGGCTGAATTTGAACAAGAATTGAAAGCAGTGAATGACAGCTTGCTTGAGTCACAGAAGGAGAAGAAAGTCTATGAAACAGAGCTTTCGAACTTGCAGACAGAAGTTGAGGAGAAAACCAGAGAAATTTTCAGGCTGCAGTCTGATGTGACACAGAACCAACAAGACTTGAAAGAAAAACAAAATTTCATCACAGCCCTTGAGGAAGATAATGCCAGACTTCAAGAAGACATACAGACTAACACAACAACACTGTCAGAGGAAAAGTCAAAAATGCAAGAAGCATTGGAAAGCCAAGTGGAAGAAATCACAAACTTGAAACATTCTGTTGCAGAAAAATCAGCGGAACTCACAGAAGTGCAGTCTCAATGTGCTATATTGACATCTGACATCGAAACTCAATGTGAAAAACTGTTTTCATTGGAAACTCGGTATCTGACCATGGAAAAAAATCTGTCCATGCAATGTGCTGTTGTTCAGCAGACAAATGTAGAACTTGAGGGCAAGCTGAAACATCAACAAGAGGGAGAGGCTCAGAGAACTTTTGAGCTTGCAGAGGTAGCAGAGGCGGAATCGAAACGTTTGCATGAGCAAATCTTTGAGATGGAACGCCAACTGCAGGGGAAAGACGAAGAGCTGAGTAACCTACAAATAAAATATAACGCAGTCAATGATTCATTCTTGGAATTAACCTCAGAGTTAAAAGATCTGAAAAATAACCTGCAAGATCTCAGAAAATGTCGCATTGATTCAGAGAAGATGATAGCAGCTTTGGAGAGCAAACATCAGGAGAAGGATGTCCTAGTGCAGGAGCTCAGCTCCCAGCTGAAATCCTCTCATCAACATGTGGAAGCTGTGCAGAGTGAACTGGGGGAGTCCATCACGGAGATCACCAGGAAAGGAGTCATTATCAGAGATATGGAATCTGAGATAGAGAGCCTGGTCAGGGCCAAAGAAAGTGCAGACTCAGAAGTTAACACTATGAAGGAATCCTGTCGAGAACTGCAAATGATGGTGGACATACTAAGAGAGGAGAAACAGAACAATGACCACACATTGAGCCGTAACTTGGAGAAAGTGAACACAGCTCTCTTCGAGGAAAGAACAAAGAACGGAAAGCTTCAGAAAGGTATGAGGGAACTGAAAAACAGCATCCAGAAAATGGCAAAAGAAAGACAGCAAGCTGAAGAGAGCTTAACAAAGAGAACAGAAAATATTCAATTGGCTTTGGCAAAACGTGTCTCAGAGCTAGGGGAGCTTAGCACTGATATTGCTCAGTGCAGAACTTTGCAAGAAAATCTGAAAACCAATTTTGAAGCACACCGCACTGAAAAGAGCCAAATGAAAAATGATATTGAAGAAGTTAAATTAAGCTTGCATGAAAAATTAAGCTCATACAGTGAAATGAGTGGGAGCGTTGCAGAATTTAAAAAGGATACAGCAGCTGCTAAGGACTTACTGGATGCTGCAAAAGATGATTTGGACAGCATTCGGGAATCTTCCAAACTGTGTCATGACACTTTGTCAGATTTGCAAACAAAACTCAGATCTGAAGTGGCAGAAAAGCAAAGTCTTCAGAAGGCATTTGATGATCTCAGTGTGTCCATAAAGTCCTTTCAAACTCTACTACAGGAATCCAAACAAGACTTGAAAGGTGAGGTGGAAAGATACAAGATTCTTGCTGAAGAGCTCAAAGATAGCCTGCAGGCTCAGCAAAATCTGCAGAATGAAGTGGGCAGCGTCAGACAACAACTGGCCGATGCCCTTGCTGTTGTGGAGAAAGCTGATGCAAAGCTCCAAGAGCAAACAGCCATCGTGGAACACCTGAGTAAAGAACTGGAGAAATTATCTGTGCAGCAAGGCACCAGTGAGAACCAGTACATCATGGAGAAGGAGGACCTGAAAGCAATTTGTTCCAGTCTTCAGAATGAGTTAGAGAAGGAAAGAGAAGCAAATGCCTGCCTGAATGATGAACTGCAGAAAGCTGCTGAGGAATACAGTTTCCTCAAACAGGTCTCAGATTTCACTACTAAAGAACTGCAAGAACTGAAACAAACATTGTCTGAAGAAAGCCAAACCCTGGCTGAAACCAGAGTTAAATTGCAAGAGACAAATGTGGCTTATGAACAGCTTCACCATGAAATGTCAGTTACCCAGGAGACAGTGACCCGAAGCATGGATGAAAAAGATTTCAAAGTGAAAGAAAAAACAATAGAACTTGCAGAGCTCCAGTCTCAAGTAACTTCAAAGGAAGAGGAAATTGCTAAATTACGAAGTCTTTTAGATGAAATCAGATTAGATGTTCAAGACAAGGAGAACCAAATGGCTGTAATATCTAGTCTTAGCATGAACTCAGAAGACAGAGTAGCATCTCTGGAAGCATCTTTGTCAATGATGACAAAAGAGAAACAGTCACTCTCCTTTGAGCTTCAGACTTTGCAGAAAGAAATACAGGTAATATCTCGGGAAAAAATAAACTTGACAAACCAGCTGAAAGAAAGACAAACCGAGTTCGAACAGAAAGAGCAAGACTTGGAGAAGGGCATGCATGAAAATAGATTGTTGTGTTCCACATTAGAAGAGGAGAAATGTAGACTGCAGAATTCTATTGATGAATTGTCAGATAAGTATGAGAAGGAGAAAACAGCAGTGGTCAATCTGACACAGGAGAAAGAAACCTTGTGTGTATTGAACACTGAACTTGAGAGATCAGTGACAGAACTGTCCAGTTCCAACTCAGATTTAATGAAACAGCTGGAAACTCTTCACAGTGATTCAGACATGCAGGCTGTTGAAAAAGATAACCTACAACAAAGTGTTCTCATTGCCCAGGAAGAACTGTCCAGAGTCACAAAATCCCTTGAAAATGAAGTTTCAAAGTCAAGGGATCTAGAGGTAAAACTGCAGGAAGCTGAAACAGAACTGAGCAATTTACTTAGTGGGAGGCAAAGAGAGGAGGAAACTTACAGTACTTTACAATCACAGCTTAATGAGGCTATGGCAGACAAGACGAAACTTGATGATCAGTTGCAGAAACTTGCAGCTGAGAAGGAACAGATGATACTTTGTCAGGCTGAGATTCAGGAAACTTTGTCCAAAAAGCAGGCAGAGCTCTCAGAAATGAGTGAGTTGTATCAGACTGCAGAATCTGAATTGGACATGAGTAAATCTGCTGTCCTGAAACTGCAGGAGGAGAATGAATCTTTGTCTCAATCAGAGCAAGAGCTGAAACAGAAGCTGGAAACAATAGACAGAGAAATGGATCATCTTAAGCACAGCACCAGTGAAGTGGAAGCACATAAGAACACTGAAGTAGAGCTCTTGAAGGATGAGATTGCAATATTGAGAGGTAATTGTGAGTCCTTATCTGCAGCACAAAATAAGCTTATGGAAGAAAAACAGCATTGCCAGTCACAGCTCCAGAGTTTGACAACTTCCCTCAAAGAAGATCATGAGCAACTAGAGTCACTTATGCAAACAATGAGTAATTCTCTAGAAGTCTTTGAGACTTGTTTGAATCTATTTAAAGAAGAAACAAAAATGAATGGGGAAGAGGAGGTAGAAGATGCTGTTAATATTCCTCGTAGCACACCACAAAAGAAACCTGGTACAGCAGAGAATGGCACTGATGAGAGTGGCTTGCATTTGGATATCATCACTTCAACCCCAAATGCAGAATCTGTTGTAGCTGGAGCACAAGAGTTTATGGCTGGTAACCTGTCAGTTGTGGAAAGTGATTCTTCCAATAGCAGTAGTACCTCAGGCTGTGTCAGAGGTTTGACCAGAAGTTTTGAATTGAAGCTGAATCAGGTGAGGAAAAGTTTTGGCTGTTTGGTAAGTGAAAAGGTATCACTAGAAAGAGAACAGAAGAACTTGTTGGTTCTGATGGATGAAACAGTGGCAGAGCGAGAAAGCACAGAGATCCAGCTGCAGGAAACCAGAAATGCCTGTCAATCATTGCAAGAAGAAGTTGCTGAAATGAGTCGGGAACTTCAAGAGCTTCATGTGGTCATGGCCGAGAAAGAAGTCAGCACGGAGCTCATTAATGAAGTTAAAGAAACCTTTCAGCAAAATGTGGAAGAATTGCGAGTTTCTGTGCAAGTTTTATCAGATGAAAGAGACAGTGAAAGAAAGGAAAAACAGTTTGTGCTAGAGCTGTTGCAGGAGGCAGAGGAGAGATATCAAAGCGTGGAGGCTGAATTTGGCTCCTGGAAGAATGAATCAACAAAGGAATTAGCATCATGGAAAGATGCCTTGGAAGAATCTCAAAAGCAGTGCAAAGAATTGGAGGTGGAAATGGCTACAAACAAGTCAGTGTATGAAGAGCAAATTGGTAATCTGAAATCTACACTTGAAATAGTCACTGGTGACAGAGGAGAAAATGATCAACAGTTGCTACAACTTTCACAGCAAAAACAGGTGGTGGAAGAACAATTAGAAGTTGTACAGAGACAGAGGGAAAAAGATGTGAAAGAATTACAAGAACTTCTAGAACAATCAGAAACTGAACATCAGAATTTAGAGCGAGAAATTGCCGGGCTGAAAAATGAGAAATCTGCACTGGAGTCAGAAAGAATGAAACTGTGTGAGCAGATTGAATTTTCCATTGAAAATGCCAAGGCTGAAATGGACAGCTTAGCTCTTAGAAACAGTGAGCTGGAGATTCAAGTCAGAGATTTGACAGAAGAATTACTCAAAGCCAGAGAGAGCCACTCTTCCCTCAAAAATATTTCTGAGAATGCTGAACTGGAATTATCAGAGGTCAGGCAAAAACTCTCTGCAGAAGAATCAGAAAACATGGCTAATCAAGAGAAAATAAGTGAACTGAAAGCTTTTCTTGCAGACTTGGAAGAGTCTATGACTGAGCGAGACATTATCATTGAAAAGCAGCTGTCCAGAATCAAAGAGCTTGAAGTGACTCAGTTAAACCAAGAAATCTCTATTGAGAATTTAAAATCACAGGTAGCTGAATTAGAATCGTCAGTCCCCATTGCCCCTCCATCCCATCCTTCTCATTTTGTTTCATCTAGCCAATTGTCCACCCCTTCAGTTTGTTCTGAAAATGGTATTGGGTTAGAAAATGTCCAATTTTTACAGGCATCCTCTCCTCAGGTTTCAAGTGCAGGTACTGTTGAAGGTATGTTGTCAATGACTCTTCAAGCAGAACTGCAGTCAGCTCAAGAAAGTCAGGATAAGGTTATTACAGAAACAGCATCACAGATTGAGCATCTCACATTAGAAATTGAAGCCCTCAGAAAAGAATCAAGCTCTTTGGGGTCCACAGTTGCCCAGCTGGATGCAGATCTGCAAAAGGAGAAGCAGGCCAAGCAAGAACTAGAGAAGTCTCTGAAGAAGAAAGAGAAAATTATTCAGGGCCTGCATCTGAAAGCAAAGAAGGCAGCCAAACAGGTGAAGCAACAACATGACCAGGAAGAAGCCACGGCAGAGCCAGTGGTCAAGCAGGAAGAAGACCCATTCTTAGCAATGTCATGGTCACAGAGCTCCGAGGACCTGTCTGATATGCCTGAGGATCAGCGCCAGTTCAGGCAGCTCCTAGCCCAGTACCAGAATGTGGTAGTGGAGAGAGACACTCTGAAGGAGCTTATTGCTGAGAAGGATGCAGAGATTGTCAGACTTCAGACCCAATACTATGATGCTGATCTGCATTGGCAAGAAGTTGCAGAGCAACAAGAGCAAAAGGTAGCTGCTCTGATGGCACAGCTAGAACAGCAGGGTCATGTCTCAATAGCTCTGACACAGAAGGAACAAAAACTGGAGGAAGAGCTGAGAAATACTGCATCAGAATTAACGTCCACCTCACAGATGTTACAAGAAACAGTGCAGTCCAACTTAACTGAAGCTGAAGTTATTGCACAACTACGGGATAAACTTGGGCATATTTCTCAGGTCAACAAAGAATATGAGATTAAAATTAAAGAATTGGAGAGCATTACAAATGAGAAAACCTCAGCTATGGAGAAGCTTGAGGGAGAATTAGATTCTAAGCATGCTGACCTTGAAGAATTGAGGAGGGAAGTTCATGAAATTAGTGCCACTAAAAATGGTGAAATTGAGAGATTGCAGTTTGAGGTGAGAAATTTAGAGTCACAAACACGATCTTTGAAAGAGAGCATCAAAATTCTGGAAATGGAAAGGCAAGGGAGGACCAGTCATGTAGATCTGTATGCCTCCAAAGTGCAAGACCTGGAAACCTCATTGCATGAGGGAGAGAGTGAACTGGAAAAGTTGAAGTCAGAACTACAGGAGAAAGAGGACAAGATCACTGTCATGGAAAACATCATGAAAGAAATGTATGGCACTCAGGATGATAACAGTTCACGCATTGGCAGTTTGAGTTCAGAGTTGGAAATAGCCAAATCAGAGCTAGCTAGTCTTAAATCAGAAAAGGCAGAAATGCAGAAAACCCTTAAGAAGAAAGATGCTAAGATTGCTGCATTATCTAAAAGAGTAACTTCATCAACACCCAAAAAGGAAAAGCTTCCATCATTGCCAGAATCTCCACTGACAAAGGAACATGATGATTCTTTCGATAGTATTCCTACTCCAGAACAGAGTCTCATGCTAGGAGCTGAGGCACCATCTCCATGTAGAGAGGACACTGGTCAACAGGGTTCAGAGTCAGTTAGGGCTGAGGTTGCTGGCTTACGGAAACTTCTGAAAAAGAAAGATGCCCAGTTGTTGGTCGTCAATAAAAAATTGAAAAGTATGCAATCAGAACAAGGTAAAATGTCTTCAGGGGCAAGTTCAGAGTCAGTTGCAGAGGCAACAACAGGAAGAACATCAGTCATGTCAACCTATGACAGCAGGTCAACTATCCTGAGTGATGATGTCCAGGAGCTGAATGACAGACTGAGACAGTGTGAGCTGAACAGGGACTCTTTGGATGCTCAAGTTCGGGAGCTGGAGGTGGAGCTAGATGTCTCAAAGGAAGAAATTCTCACTTTGCGTCATGAGCTTGAGGACATTCAAGATGAACTGCACTTTGTTGCCCGTGACAAGCGTGCCCTGGAAAATTGTGTCTTTGATATCCGGGACATGGTCAACGCCCAGCAAGTGGAGCAGTTTGCTGGAGAGGACCTGCTCTATTCTACTGCAGAGTCTGTCAGATTAATGGTCGAGGAGAAATACTCTGCAGACAAACGTATAGCTGACCTCCAAATGTGGCTAGAGAGGGCTGAAAAAGAGGCAGATGGACAATCCAAAGCCAGGTTTCAGAAGTTGGAAAATGAACTGGATCAGTTGAATAAAAAATACGGAGAGACCTGGAGTCAGCTTGAACAGACTATCACTGTGAAAGCAAGCCTGGAGGAGGAACTAGAGACTCTGAAGAGTCGTACTGATAGAGACAGCGAAGATAGAGAAGATCTAGAAAGCACTTTACGCCAGTCATCCATTACCATTAAAGAAATGAAGCAGCAGATAGAAGCCTTACAAACTGAGAATAAAACTTTGAAAGAAGCCATCCAATTATCTGACACTGCCCATGCAGATCAAGTTGAAAAAGAAACTCGAGCTTACCAGCAGAAGATTCAGCAGATTGCCCAAGAATTGCAAGGAGAGAAAGAGGAATTGTCAAGACAGCTTCAGTCATACAATGAACAAATCCAAACCTACCAAGAGGCACAGAGAATAGCTGAAGATGCTGCAAGACAGTTACAGTCCAGACTTAGTGATACAGAATCATATTATGCTACACAGTTGGCAGATGCCGAGCAAAAACAAAGTGAACTTGCAAATAGTTTACAAGAACAACAAGACCATAATACAGCTTTGAAATCACAAATTGACACCTTTGAACAAATGCTCCAGACCTCGCAGTCTCATACTGCTGAACTTACTGAATCTCAAGAAAAAGTAACTGAACTGAGAACAATGTTGAAGAACAAGGAAGCCAAAGTGTCATCTTTGTCTACTCAATATGATGAACTTGCTGTCCAATATGAGAAACTACAAAATCAGATCATCAATAAGGACCATGAAATTCAGGCTGTGAAGGAAGAGGTAGAGTTTCAACAGACATCAATGGCCAAATACAGCGAAGAAATACAAGCCTTAAAAGATCAGATAACTCATCATCAAACCATGGAAGTGCAGCTGACAGAGGAGAACAGTGTTCAGAAAGATCAGTTGAGTCAGTATTCTGTCAGCTGGTCTCAGCAAGAGGAACAGCTCAGATCCCTTCAAGAACATCTTGACTACCAGATAAACCTAGTCCAACAAAAGACTGAGGAGAACCAAGTGCTAGAGCAGCAAGTGGAGGAACAGCAGCAAAATAAACTCCAGCTATCTGACCAAGTAAAAGCACTGGAAGCAGAGCTGACCTCTAGTAAAGATACTTCGCTAGCCATGTTAGAGGAGAAAGAACAATTTCAAAAGATTTTGGGAGAGAGAAATGAAACAGTTAGTCAGTACAATGAACAGTTCAATTCTTTATATTCCCTGTTTGGACTCAGCAATATTTCATATATTAACTTTTATGAGTACCTGCAGAAGCTTTCGGAAAATGTTAGCTCTGTGAGTAATCAAGAAGCCACTATAGCTGCATTACAGAGTGAACTTTTATCAAAATCTGAGGCCATGTCCACTTTAGAACAACAGTTGGCCACACTTCAAGATTCGTCATCGGAAAGCATTCAGAAGCTTGAGCAAGAAATTGCAGGCTTGAGACTTGACTTGTCATTTAAAGAGGAACTAGCACAGTCCAAAGCCCAGGTAGAGGAACAGCTTATGATTGTTAAGCAGGAGTTGCAAGACAAAGAGAATGGAGCAATAAAACTCCAAGGGGAATTAGGGCAGGTGATGACTGAAAGAGATTTGTTGAAAAATGAAACTGAAAGATTATCTGAAAGTGTGAGGAGTTACGCATCCCTGCTAGAAGAAGCCAAACAAAAGATTGATCAGTATGAACAAGACATCAAACGAAATGAAAGTACAATTCAAACCTGTGAAACAGAAGTAGCCAGTCTGCGTGCTCAGCTTTCCCAAGGCAGTGAAGAAAATGCCCAGCAGGCAGCAATGTTAAGTACATCCCTTGCTGAGGAGCAGAAGAAATCATTTGAGTTGTCAGTCCAAGTAGAGCAGCTCCAATCTTTGATGGTAGTCAGATACGATGAGATTTCAAAATTGAATGGAGATGTGTCTAACGCAACAACCCAAATCTCAGAGTTGTCAGAGCAATTGAGAAAATCTGAAAACCAAGTGCTGACCCTAACTCATGAAAGAGACACTTTACAACAGCATTATGACGAATCTGTAGAAAAAGTCACTAGCTTGGAAAACCATGACATGGCCTTGCAGCAGCAGCTGACTGAGCTTGAAAGAGAGAGAAACTTGGCTGTGGAAACCCTGAGAGGACATGAGACAACACAACAGACATCAACACTTTCTGCAGAAGCAACAGAAAGTCTCAAAGGCCAGATCTCTGACTTGTCTGATCACCTCAGGAAGTCAGAAGACACTACTTTAACATTAACTCAAGAGAGAGATTCAATGGCAACACAAATTGAAGATCTTGTACAGCAGAACAGAACCATAGAAGCCCATAATGAGAACTTGCAGCAAGAAATAGAGATGATAAAATCTGAACAAAGCAGGCTTGAAGAGTCCTTGAAAGAAGCCCAGCAGGTGCGAGGACAAGGTGCAGGATCAGCAAACGCACCAGCTGGGGCCAGTGGAGATGTGACTGAACTTACAGAAAAATTGAAAAATCTGCAGAAAATTGTGAAGAAAAAGGATGCAAAGATTGCAGTTCTTACCAAGAAAGTGAACACCATGGAAGCAGAGGTACAGCATCTGAAGTCCCCAGCCCAACCTGACAGTTTGCCTCAAGCTGAGGAAGTGACATCAGCATCTCAGTATTTTACTGGTCAAGGTGAATCAGTAGAAGCATCGCCATCTGTATCAGAGGAGATTTTCACCAGCTCTCAGCAAGCCAGTGTCTTTTCACAACCTGATACAACTGATGGAAGCCAAAGAGAAGAAGAATTATCCTCCACAAGAAGTGGCCACACTGAAGAAATTTCTGTGACAATGGGAGCAGATGCAGACAAAGTGGCTCTGGAAGCAGAAGTGGGCAGGCTTCAGGCCTGGTATGAATACCTCCAGCAACAGGTCTACAATGGAGAGGTAGCCTTGGAACAGGCCCGGGCAGAGAACGAAACACTCAGGAACACCATGGGACAGTTGCCCCATCAGATTGTCATTCAGGATGAGTCCTCAGCAGATTCCACCATGGCTGCTCCAGTAGCTGAGCTGGAGGAGAAGAATAACCTCTTGCAGCAAGAGCTCCAGGCCAGCTCTCAGCATGTAAGAATCAGTGCAGTCTGTACCATGCTGGCCATGGCTGTATCAAGCCACAAAGCTGTCAGCCACATTATGCTGTACTAATGCTGTCCACCACTTGTCTTTCATTAATATTGTTTCTTGCAGTATCATGTGGCTTTGGTTAATCCTGCATGCAGTAAGAATATCATAACTCTCCTCTGCCTTCTAGTATAAATATACGCTAGTTAATTTCTATGAAACCCACAGAGATAGAATAAAACCTGCTGTCTTGCTTTGATTGGAGGCAGTGTAGAATTTTAGTCATTTTCCCTTTTCTTAACAAGAGGCACATTTTTATTTAATTAATTTAAATCCTGTATAAACACTACACTATATTTATCATGCATTCATTCACAGTTAGGTGATGGTTTGCTGCTATAGTGATTTTACCACCAATTAGAAATTAACAAACTCAGAGAAGATCTACATTCTTGTGCAGTCATGTTTTACAGTCATGATTATTGAAAATTGCACTGCTTGTAATTTTGTACTTTTTCTTTTGTAAATTTTGCTACCTGTTTGAAATTTTCCACACTATAGTTTGTGTGAGAAAGGTTGTTGCTGCTGTTGTTTTGTGGTCGAATTTGCTTATTGAAAATTTGACTTTAGATGGGCAAATTGGACAGGTCTTTCAAAAGGGGATGACTTGATGATAGCTTCTAAAATGTTCTCTTCCAATTTTCATTTTTCAGCCTAAATGCATATATTGGCTATCACATTTTGATTTTCTTCACCAGTTACTCTGGTAGTATATCTTCCTCTTCTAATCCTCCAGTATTATATAAACGCAACAGAGATAGCTCAAAAATATTTTAGACAGCCATATTTGATTAGAGCTAGGCACAGTTACATGATGTATTTTTAACATCAGGCTTAAAGTGCTTGAAATAATGGTTGATATTTGTGCATTCATCTATAAATGGGATTTTGCATGGAGATTTGCACAAGATTTAGATTTTATATTCAATTGCACTGCTCTCATGTTCCATCAAATTTAGTCAATGATATATTTCAACTTGAGTTTTTTTGCGCCCAGCACTCTATGCCAGTCATGATGTGCAGTGGTGGTGTAAGTTCAGCATATCAGTGTGATCTTTCAAGGGTTGCATGATTTCATAATTCCTTATTTGAAAGACCTATGCCTGTGGGAATGGTTGAAAAGTTGAACCCTATGGATGTGCTCAGCACCTTTGTTTTATTTAGAGACATGAGCTGAAAATTAAACAATTAAAAAGGGCATTAATAACAACAAAAGCACTGGTCAGAGCGCATGAATCAACTGTGGAGTTTGTTTTCTTTGTGAAGAAAAACAAAACAAATTGTAATGTTGCTAACAGTGATCAGGATTTTAGGAGAAAGATTGTGATAACACTTGTATGATTAGATCTTGGGTAATTTTATCAAATAGGAAACATTAGATTGGAGTTAGTCTGAAGTTACAAAAATCAAGTTTTGTTCTCCCAATGTATATAATGAATGCAATAATAAGAGAAACAGAACATCTATAGATTTGCTTACAAAGCAACAGCTGTGCTTGATGAGACTCAATCAACTGTCCTGTACCTTATTGATTTTGCAAAAAACAGCATATTAGCTCAGCAGGTATCCTTCTCTATACCAGCAAGTCCAACCTCCACATACACACATAAGTTTAGGTAGCATAAACGAGTGAACACAGTATTCAGTTGTGAAACTTAACCCTCAAAGGGGCAATTGAAATTGATGCACAGTTATTTTGTTCAATAGGTTATTTTCTCTATGCACAAAACATGATAATCCAGGGCAAAATGGCAATAAAAGACAAATACCTTGTTGATAATTTGCGTATTATATGAAACTTTTTAGATATAAAGCAGGTTTTGACATTTTTAGGGTTAAATGAGGCCATAGTTAAAAGGAATGAGGTTGGACAGAATGATACACTTCGTCTTGTGTCTACCCTAGTGTGCAGTGTTTAAACTTAACAGTTTGATGTGTAAATCTTCTTGTGCTCAGTTTTAGTGATCAACCTGTCACATCCAGTGGTTGCTTGCTTAAAACAGTGTTCTGCTATAGCGACATTTCAAGATACTGATCACAGTAGGATTGCATAGGTCATTAATATCTCAGCTATAGATGTGCTTGACTACTGTGACAAAAACAAAAAAAAATTGAAAGGATGGTAGCTTAAAAAAATACATTTAATAGTATATACATGTATATTAAAAGAAAAAAAAAAATCCATTTTTAAGGTGGAGCTAGAAAATGTGAGTGAATAAATATCAATTATACATTTCATTAATAAATAATAGGTATGAAAATAACTTGACTATGATCAATTCATGTCAATGTAGAATGAACTTGATTTATTTATGCTTATTATGTATCACAGTATAGCCATCTAGCTTTGCTTATTTTAGTAAGATGAGGTGCTGAACAGTTAGGAAATGCTAGGCTAGTGTATTTGACATTGAAAAAAAATTCTTTTTTTTTTTATATATATGTATATATATTTATAAAATGAATACCATTTCCTGGATTTATTATTTCTTTCCTTTCATAAAAATAAATGAATTACCCCATATTTTCTCCAGAAAAACATTTTGTTTTAACCTTATGCATGGCTCAACACTTGCTCTTGTGGCTATATTATATGTGCATGTTCTAATATCAGAGTAGTAGGATTTTATCGAATTACTTCTGCATCTAGTTGCACACTTTATTTATCATATTTATACATAATTTTGATAAACTTTAATGAGGTGGAAAAATAAAATGATGGGACAGGTGAAATAGTTCTTGATGTTATAAATGCTACAAAGTGCAACTTAAATATATATATATGTATATATTGTTGGATGCATGGTGGAAACAGCTGTGTGCCAAGACACCAAAGTTTACAGAACAAAAATAAACAAAAATAAAAAATATATTCCAAGATTTTTTGCCTGAATATGGACAAAAATGATAGATGGTTTTTCTTTACCGACACTTGCCTTAAAAAGGATTTCTAAACATCTTAAATTTGCCTTTGAAATAAATTTTGTGGATATGTCTGATTTTGGCACATGGCTGATTTAAGCATGCTGCCAGTGATACACTGTGGTATGATACCCAGCAAGCCCACATATACAGATGATAAGGGTACTATGCTTTTCCCCTTGTTGGAACAGTTTTTGTTTTATGTTGAATTGATTTATGATTAGTTCATAATGAGCTCTATATTATTGTTTGATAACTGTTTGACTGTGAAATTCGGTCATTCAAATAAGCCCAATTTATGTAAAAAGAAATAAAACCAAACAATAATTTAAAAAAAACAATAATAATAATGAAAAAAAAGTTATGGAAAATAGGACATTCTTTAATATCCATTTTTTCCCCTCCGGTTTTGTCTAATTGCACTGGAATGTTAAGGCACGTGATGCTGTCCATTAATATGTTCCGCTCCCATTTTTATGCACCTATATATTTGATTACATTCAAGCAATATAGATGATTATTCCATTACTAATCTCCATATAGCTAAGATGTGACTGCAGCTTCTATAAGTTATGATAATTTAGTGTCTTTTCATTCTGCAATGAAGAGAATATTATTGGAAATATTTATTAGATAGAAAAAATATATGTGTTATAGTTTGGAGAAAATAAAATACATTCATCCATATAAATAGGTATTCTTGAAATAAACCAGGTTCTATTTTAAAAAATTACTGAGCAGGCTAGCTGTTAAACTGTGAAACAGGTAGATCTTACAAACAGTGAAAGCATCATTTGAGTGAGAATAGGCACCTATGTGTCTGGGTTTAATTCAACAATTAATCCATACTGATCATTATTTTTTTCTCCCAACATTTTTCAGGTGACAGACTTGACTCAGCAAATAAGTGAACTATCCAGCCAAGTCCACAACTATGCAAGTGCTGCTCAGAAAGCCCAGGAGGAACTGGAAGCATTAGAAGAAACCAAAGAAGCACAAGAAGTCAAGCTAACAGAACTAACATCTTATCTCACCACTGCCGAATCCAGGATAAGAGACCTTGAAGAGTCCTCCAACTCGACGGCTGAGGAGAGAGAAACACAACTTACTCAACTTAAAGAACTGTTGAAGGCGGAGCAGGATTTGAAGTTGTCTTTGGAGAACCAGCTCTCAGAAATTCAGTCACAGTTAGAACTGGAACAACAATCAAAGATCACATTAGTCACTAAACTCACAGAAAGTGAAGATCACAAGAAAGCCTTAGAAAGTAAATGCTCACAACTGGAAAGAACCATTTTAGATAATTCAGAGACAGCTGCCGAATCCACTGGGGAGTATGAGGAGCAGATCACAGAACTCAAAACCAAGCTTACAGCTGCAGAATCGGAGGTGGCGGAACTGAGGCATAGCCTAGAGAGCACTAGAGCACAGATGGAAATGTCCAATACTCTGGTAGAGCAGCTACAGACTTCACCATCAGGTAGAGAACAGGAACTAGCTCAGCAGTTGTTGGCCAAGGCTGATGAAATTGTGACATTGCAGCAGCAACTGGAAAGTGCCACTACAGAAATTGATGAATTGAAAACTAACATCATCAAGGCAGAGCACAGAATAGGTGAGCTGCAAGAGCAGCTGAGTTCTAACAAAGATAACTTGGATCATTTCACATCAGTCAAGGAATCTCTGGAGACTGAACTTGCAGCAAAGAATGTGGAACTTCAACAACAGTGGAGCAATATTGAACAGGAGAGAATGGCATTTAGTGCAGAGAAAGATACTTTAACCATGACTGTCAGAGAGCTGGAATCTCAGACTGAAGATCTGGCAAATCTGAGGCAAAAACTGCTAGAGATGGATGGTGAAAAGCACAGCCTCCAAGATCAGATAGCTGAAATGCAATCTGACAGGGAGAAACTGGCCTCTTTGGAGTCTCAGCTTGCTGCGATGCAAATTGAGAATGAACAGTTACGCAGCAACAATGATGTGGGCACCAACCAGGTTGTGGATCTGCAAACTAGATGCTCTGAACTTGAAAAGGAAAAATCAGCATTGTTTTCCAGAATAACGGAGCTTGAAACTCTCCAACAGTCTTTCATAGTAAACAGTGAAAGTCTTTCACAAGAAAAAGAATCACTTCAAGGGGAAGTCAAAAGTCTTTCTGATCAACTTTCGTCTTTAGCTGCTAAAGGCTCTGAAACCAGCAACCTTGAAAGTGCCTTAGCTAACCTCCGCACACAGCTGCAGGCTGAGGAATTCGAGAAACAGAAGCTGAGGGAAAGTCTGGAAGAGAAGGAGGCACTGTTGTTACAGAGTAGCTCACAACTGGCTGAGAGAAACTCTGAGCTTGATACATTAACAGTGGCCAGGGATAAACTCATGGAAGAGGTGAGATTTGCGTGTTTGATATATATCAGGGATGATCAAACTTCTGACTTTAATGGGAATTCCAGCTTTTTTGGTGGTCGCTGACTTTCCTACTTTTGACTGCTCAACTGCTGACTTTGCTGAATCGACAAGGCAATCACGGTTTTATAATAATCTGCTATACAAGTCAAACACCATGACAGTGAAACCGGAAGTACGAAAGAGTTTTTGCTCATGCCTTGGACGATAGTCAAACTGTTGTTTGGCGGCAGTTTGAAGATTGAGATTGAAGTTTGTAGTGCTAAATTCCCGACAACATGCAGTCAAGTGGTTGCGTGAGAGTTGTTGATGGAAAATCAGCACATCAGAGTACTGACAAAAGCAAACGATGTGCCCATGATCTTAGAAAGACTAGTGGAGAAAATAGATCTAGCTCTAGTCTAGTTACGTTTGATGATTAGATCTGCCAGTGGGATCTTTTTTGTTCATGGAATTTCCACTAGTTGTATAATTTTAAAGTCCCATCCCAGGATCTTGTGAAAACTTGCAAACTGCTCTCAAAACAATGAAAACTTCTATTATGAAAATCCTAGATTTTTAAAAAGTGTCATACTCTTAGATCTATGTAACCGGACAGCACCAGACCACTGTGATAAAATATCTGAAGGGGGGAAGGGGAGGGGGTGTCGTCAAAATTTTCTTTTTTTTTGTGTGTGTGAAAACAGTTTGACATCCCTGATGCATGTAGATCTTTTTTTTCTCCTTGTATTTCTTCTTTCCGCTTGTGCCTTATCTTGACTCAATCTCACCACATTGCCTTAGCTATTGTAGTGTAGATATTTGCTCATTCATTGACACAATCAATAAGACTGACCTTATGACATAAAACACTGCAGTCCACCAGACTGTTATTAAGACACTTTATCAAAATAGTTTGTATCGAGAGTATTTTAGTAATCAGTTTATAGCAAGCTAGCTGTGAGCTCAGTTCTCTGTTGCGCTATCTCCTTTTTTGTATTTTGGGAAAATTGATGTTTTATGTTTAGCAACTGCTTTTGCACATAGGAGATGGGATAAAATGATTTTCAAAACCTACCTGTTCAGGCATGTGATCGGTGAAATAGTTACATTGTATAGTAGATTTACTGTCCCTCTTTCATATGACATATATATCTCAAAATACTAGTAGCCCAGAAATAGAGATAGAGCAGCAAAGAACTGAGCTCATGAAATGTTTTGTTTGTTATATGAGTTAGTATAATGAGTAGTTACTGACAGTAGATTTTGGGTCCCATCGTTTTGTACAAAATGTCTTAAAGATTCTCATTTCATTGTGTGATCCATTAACGTGATTACTCATCATCCTGCAGATGCAGAAATTATCGAAAACAGATACACAGAAAGATCAGAAGATTCAGTCACTGTTGGAGAACATGCAGGAGATGGAGGATAGGCTGGTACAACTAGAGGAACAACAGCAGCAGTCAGCACAGGGGCAGGAGGATTTGTCTAAGCAGCAACAAGAAGCTCCACCTACAGATAGCTCATCTTCCTCAGAGATTGAGGCCTTGAAACGGGCCCTGGCTGAGAAAGAGAAAGCTTTTGCTGACAAAGAACTGATGGCCAAGAAAGCTCTTGCTACTGCTAAGAAACTCAAGTTCCAGCTCACTCAAGCAAACAAGAACCTGGAGGAAGCCAAGGCACAAGTAGTTGAATTATCTGCAGAAAGGGAATCTCTTCAAGCCAGGCTGTCAGCTCAAGAGGCAGAGGTTCAGTCATCTTCCACTGCCATGGCATCTGAAGTATTACATTCTGCAGATCAGGTGGTAATCCAGACTTCTGAGGTATCAGTCATAGAGGAGTCTGCTCCCGAAGTTAGCCATCCTGCTGCAGACTCTGAGATTTCAAATTTACCAGTGGATGAAACTATGCAAGCTGAGGCCAGCCTAAGCCTTAACATGTCGGGTGCCCAGAGTGTGGGCAACATGTCTCTGGAGGTGGAGAGTCTCCAGGCCCAGCTTACCACTTTCAGAGAGTACTGTCAACAGTTGCAGGAGCAGGTCCAGAGTCTGACAGAGGCCAAGTTTGCTACAGAGAAACAACTGAAGCTGAAGCAAAATGAAATTGATGAACTTGAGGGTGTGAAGGAAGGGCTGAAGGCCACAGTGAATGAAGTAGAAGAAGCTTACCAGACATTGCAAGAAGAGGCTGACAGGGCCCAAGAAGACTTCACAACCACTAAGGAAGCTCTTGAGAAGAAATGTGAGATCCTCAATGAGCAAGCTGAGCAATGGAAATCTTTCAACAATAATTTACAGCAAGAAGTGACAGCCAAAGACCACAGAATAGACCAGATGGCTGAAGAACTGCATCAAATACACAAGGAGCATACAGAATTAGCTCATGTGAGGAAAACATTGGAGGAGAAAGATGAACAAATATTAGAACTGAGTGCACAGGTAGACACTTTGCAGAACTTTCAAACAGATCTAGCTAACCTAAAGGAAATTCTTATGGAAAAAGAGGAGAAAGTCTCAGAATTAACAGAACAGTTAGATTCCATGCAAAACCTTTTGAGAAAAGAATCAGAGACAACTGATGAGCTAAGGCAGAAGCTGCAAACAGCAGAAAAAACTATTGAGACACAGAGAAGTAGTTCAGATGAATATGAAAAGAACATGTCACAGTCTACCTCAGTTTTGTCCCAGTTGCAGGAGTCTGTTCAGCAGAAAGATGTTGAACTGGAGAGATTACGGGAAGTTCTGAAAGAACAAAAGGCAGAGTTTGATTCAAGAGAACAAAGTCTGCATTCCCAAATTAGTGATTTAGACAGAGAGATAGAAGATTACAAGAACAAGATTGAGGAAATGACTGGTCTGGTAGACAACGCTCAGTGGGCACGAGAAGAAGCTGCTGCACAGTCAGAATTGTTAAAGCAACAGCTGGAACAGCAAGGGGCTCAGGTCTCAGAGTTAACCAGCACAGTAGATGATCTTAAGACTAGAATGGAAGAATCCAACAGTCGCATCCAGGGTGAAAGTGCAGAGGAAGTGGCATCTCTCAGGTCAGCTGTATCAGAGCTCCAGCAGCAAGTGCAAGATCAGCAACAGATTATCAGTAGCTTGGAGGAGCACATGAACAAAACTAAAGAATTGGGGGATGAGACAGACACTGCAGGACCAGATAGTACACAAGACAATGCCAGAGAATCAGCTGAGGATCTAGCCCTCAAACTTGCCAACTATCAGATGATCGTTGAAGAACTGAATCAAGAATTATTGACTCTAAGACAGAATAAGGATCAGTTAACTCAAGAATCAAATGAAGGTAATGTGGAGCAATGGAAATCAGCACTTCAGCAGTTATCTTCTGAAAAAACAGCTCTGGAAACAGAAAGAGATCAGCTGCGAGTAGAACTAGATGGGCAGTTAGATATAGCCAAGAAAATGCAAGAGGTGGTTTCCCAGAAACTGACTCAAGTCCAGAATTTGCAGACTGCATATGAAAATCTCCAGACAAGCATGTCCGATTTGGCAACAGAGAAAGAGCAGATTGTTTTCACAGTGGATTCTTTGAGAGGAGAACTGGAAGGCATGGAACAGTCCATGGCAACTCTTCAGTTTTCTGAGACAGAGGCCAAAGAGGAGGCCAGAAAGTTAAAATTTGAAAATGAACAGTTGGCAGCCAAGACAGAGAGACAAGATCAGGAGTTGGCAACTGTCAGACAACAGTTAGAGAGCACCAAAGCCTTAGATTTATCTATATCTGATGTGTCTCTTAACCAGTCAGCCTCTGAAAAAGAAACTCAGTGGAGCAACCAGGTAGAGATGGAACACCAAGCTGTTAGGATTGAAGGTCTTCAGCAAGCAGCTTCACCCTCATCATCCCAAAATCAGCCAGATACACAGGCCTCTCAGAAACTACAGGAAGCAGAAGAAATGCTGAAACAGGTACAGGGCCAGTATGAGAAGACCAAGAGCCGCCTGCAAGTTGCTGAGGTCAAGTGTGAGAAGATGCTGGTCAAACTGAAAGCATTCAAGGACAAAAATGACAGACTTCAAATTCAGGTCAGTAACCTGAATCTGATGATCTTTCTACTGGTTGGTTAAATCTTAGTTTTTGTCAGTTTTAGAAGAATGATTAATTGTGTGATCTGATTATAATATCTCAATATTTTTCAAACAGGTCTGCAGAACAGATCAAAGCATAAACAGTATAGCTCCTTTACTATGAGATGAATTAAATAAGGATCTTCATAAAATTACTCTGACTGACATCTATGTCTGAGTATTTTCTATCAAATTATATATGGTTTTTAAGATTTTACACTCCCTACCGGAACAGTGACAGTATCATGATACTAGTATATCATATGTTGGGCATGTTATCTAAATCAGAAATAGCAAGAATATTTAAGTGTCAATAAAAAATATGTTCTTTTTTTTTTTTTCAAAGGTAATGTATTTCTCACTTATTACGATAGATGACAGATTTCGTGATGCATTTCACTATAACTTTTCATAATGCAGGTTCTTAATCATTAGGTGCTGATGCTGTTATATTTGGATATTCCAGGTGGATGAACTGGAACAGAGATTGGGCTTCCAGGAAGGTTCTCCTCAGAGAGACAGAGGATTCAGAGAGGAAAGACGACGGCTCGAGGAACAAGTGACAGCTCTAAACAACAAACTGAGAGACACAGAAACCTACAATGGACAACTCGTCTATGAAAATTCAACCTTGAAAGAACAGTTGAAGAGCCAGGGATCTGCCACAGATAGAGATACAAAGTTAGAAGAGGCAGTGGCGGAACTGTCAAGAGTGCAGTCAGAGCTCGAGACTAGGAATGCAGAACTGCAAGCGTTGCAGACTGAGAAACAAGAATCTGATGAGAACCTGTCTCTGATGAGAGAAGAATTGAGCATGAAAATTGAAGAAATTGAGAGATTGAAAGGTGAAAGTGCCCAGGTATCTCAGTCTGAATCAGAAGCAGCTGAATTGACTGCTAGACTGGCACAGTTAGAATTACGTCTGTCAGAAAAATCTCAAGAGCTGGAATATCAGGAAAACAAGCATGAAAGTGAAATGGAAAATTTGCATACCGAACTTTCCCGACTGCGCCAAGAACTAAGCACAGCACAACAAGAGGCAGAGGCATCTCTAGCATCACAGCAAGCATCACTGAGAGAGCAAATGATGAGTGAGATTTCTAGCCTGCAGAGCGAGCTGACTGTCAAGACAAGTGAGACTGAAGAGAAGGATGCCATGATTCAGTCATTGACAGCAAACCTCAGTGGTTTAGAACAAAAGATCGTGACATTGAACAGTCATCTGGAAGAGAGGAAGGCAAAAGTGATTGAAGCTGAAAGGGAAGTGGCAGAGCTAAAACAGAAGCTGTCAGAGGAGCAGGAGCTGAGGACCTCAGCAGCTCAAGAGATGGAAGTCATGCTGCAGACTGAGAATGCTTCCTTACAAGAACAGCTCAGCACTTTGCAGTCTCAGTATGATTCTTTGTCCAACGACAATGCTGACTATCAGAACCTGATGACATCCATGTCCACCACCAACACCACTTTGAAACGAGAGGTAGAAGAACTTCGATTCCAGCTGAAAAAACTCAAAGAGAATCTGCCAGAGGACAAAGGAAAGAGTGATGGAAATGAACTTAATGACCTGGCAGAACGTTTGAAGGAAACAGAACAAGAACGAGATGAAATGGCTGAAGAATTTGAAGGTATCCGAGAAGAACTAGTGACCTTGAGGAGAGAAAAGATAGCCTTGTCCCAGCAAGCGGGAGACCTGAAGAACACTGTGCAGCAACTACAGGACAAAATCCAAGGCTTGGAGTCTCAAATCAGTGACAACAATGAAGGAGCAGTTGCAGCTGTCAAAGTGGAACGCATAGTCCCACTGGGCAAAGACAAAGATGACATCTCACACAAAGAGGTTGAAGCCTTGGAAGATGAACTGGTAGACCTGAGAGAAGAATTGGCAGCAGCTTTGGACAGCAATCAGCAAATGAAGAGTGAGATCACCAGCATGAACTGGAAACTGGAGGAGTCATCCAATTTGGAGCAGGAAGTGGAGGATTTGCAGGCAGAACTCTCCTCCTCCATGATGGAAAAGAAGATCCTGAGCCATGACCTGGAAGAGGTCAGAGGTGAAATGTCAGCCTTGCAGACAGACAAGCACCTGTTGATGAAGGAAGTGGAGAGACTGAGTGAGTTGTTGAGCGGACAGAGTGGACATGAGCAAGGGGCAGGGGACGCCAAGAGTGCGGGAGGTAAGCAGGCACATGATGAGGAAATGCTGCAGCTGCTGGCATCAAAGGATTCCGAAATCTCGGAGTTACGCAAGATTGTGGATGACAAGGCTGCGGAATCTACCAAATTAATGAAAGATCTTGAACTCAGAGACAAGATTGTCCATGAGAAGGAGACAGAACTGACAAATTTGAGAGAAGAGCTTAACCAGCTGGAACATGTGCTAAAAGACAATGAAGATTTCGAACACAAAATAGCTGTACTGACTGAAGAACTGAACAATGCCCAAACAGAGAATGAAACCCTTCGGAAGAAACTGGATAATTTCAATCTCAAGATTGACACTGTTCGGTCTTTGGAGGCTGACTTTGATTCCCTCAACACAGATTTTAACAAGGTGCTGGAAGAGAAGAGTGAGATGGCCCAGCAGATTGAGGAGCTCCACTCCAGGGTGAGGGAGCTGATGGAGAAGGACTATGAGGTGAAGTTCACAGTGGAGCAGCAGCAACATGTGATGAGAGAGAAGGAAACGCTGCAGAGGAGAGTGGAGGAACTCGAAGGAACAGAAGGAAGCTCCATGGAAGAGAACTCCAAGATGAAGCAAGAACTGGATAAGGTAACATTTGTCTATTACTGTGTGTAATAGTTGCTGTATGTAATGGAAGCAAAAAATGAGAGACGAGACACAATGAAATCAGGTGCTCAGACTGAGGCGACCAGAGAAATGAGTTTCTGGCAGTGAGTAAATTTTTAATGCAAAATTTTTTTTTGAAAAAAAAAAACCAAAAAAACTTCTGTGTCCATTTTAAAAGGTATTTTAGAGTTAAATTTGCTGAAATATATCAAGTAAAAGTCCAAAATTTGTAAATTAGGAACATGACCTAAGGAGGAGTAATAAGAATTAACAAACTTGTTTGGCCATTTTCTCAATAACAGTTGCAGCAGTGGGTCATATCCATTGTCTTTATTGCAAATACCTTATCTTCTAATCAAGGTAGAACAAAGATTCTTTCACCAACAGACAGACAATGAATAAGCTTTACAGTAATACCAATAACTCTGTATGCTGAAAAATTGATGAGCTCTGATTTCATTGTGTTGCATTGCAAATAGATTGTATTATAATATATCTCAAAAAAAAACAACACACACACACACAAAAAAAAGACTAGTAAATAATGCATACAGGGAAAAGAGAACCACTTTTCCTTATGATATGGCCATGCTGATCAATAGTTACAACCAGTTGTGATACTCATGCTCTTCTCTTTTTGAGTAATATCTTTTTGTTATATATTTATATCCCCAGTTGTATTTTGTACATAAATCTGGAGCATTGTTCGGCAATTTGTTACTGTTCACCAGACTGGAATAATCAGTAGCAAGGAGGAATTCCATAAATAGGATAAAATAATATCAGTTAAAGTTTGTTTATTTTCATTGGCAAATTTGTTTGAGAAGACATTGCCACTAACTCCTTCTTCTTCTGTCTGATTATGAAGTAACAGTGAGGAAATGAATAGCAAGAATAAAAAATATAGCAAATATATAATCTAATGATCTCAGTAATGATAGAAGTAATAGTGCAGTTTATTTCTCATAAGCCGTCCTTAATAGGTGCAACAGATGAAAATGTGCATTGTATGTTTTTATATATATATATATATATATATATATGTATATATGTTTATATCAACAGATCTCTTCAGCACTACAACAGGCTGAATTTGACAAGGAATCTCTTACTGCAGAGCTGCAGCTGCTCAAGGCAGGAGGCAGCTCTGGGTCCAAGTTCCATGAGGAATATAAGAGACTGCAGAGCCAGTTCACTGAGGTGATTGAACAGAAGAATGCAGTGGCCGCCCAGCTGAACGAAGCTCTACACAGTCTGAAACAGAGAGAGGCAAGGTGCCAACAGCTTGCCATGCAGGTACATGAAAAGGCTTTTACTCTTTGTAGCCTAAGCTAGAAAAAACTGGAGATACATAACAACACTCATAAAAAAAAAAAAAACAATTATGTTTGAAATGAAATATGAAAGAAGTGATTCAAATTTCAGTTGAAATGTCTTTTTTTTCCACGACATTTGTATCTTGTGTGTTCATTGTTAGGCAAAAGTTGCAGTAGACAGATCTAAGATCTTGAAAGGATTTCTCTGCCTTTTGTGGAAATAGAGATTATAAAGTTCTGGCAGTTGGGAAGATTAAATGGAAAACAACATCAAAGGGGAAAAAATGACAAAAAACAACAAATAATTTAGCAATTGCTGAGGTCAGTATGCTTGTTTGTTTTTTTTTTCAGTTAAACGAAAATCTGATTTGTCATGTTTCTATGCATGAGGGGAAGAATATTATTAAGTCGTTAAAAATGTTTTTGTTAATTACCATTTTCTTGAAGTTTGATTGAGTACTCATCAGATGTCAAAAATAATAGAAAGAGCAATTTTATAAGCTTAAGAGTGATTGCTTTAGTTTATGATTTTTTCTTTTCCATTAATAAGTTTAGGGATAATTTCAGGAATGCTTATTGGCAAAATAACATGTACTGGTACACTGATTATATTTGACAGGTGAGTCAGCTTGCAGAGGATAGGGGTTATCTGAACACACAGTTGGCCAACCTGTCCAAATCCCTGAGAGAGAAGGAACAGGAATGGCTGGCTATGAGACAGCAATACGGAGATCTGTATCAGGCTTATATAGCAGCCCAATCCAAGGTATGATACTCACAACACACTCAGTCCTAACCCTAGAAATTGGTAGTGGAAACTACTAGAGAACAACAATTTCTTTCATGATGCTTAATCATGTGATGGGAATCATAGAAGAGGACCGAGTCGGAAAAGTATCTTTTGTTTTACTGTATTGTGTTAGAAATAATTAACTTGTAAATATGGTTATTAACTCTTGGAACACACTGGCCCCTTGACATTTCTAGGGTTAGATTTTTCATTGTCCAAACCTCATTCTGTGCGAAAGTGCTGTTGGAGTGTTAATGGTGACAAAATATGTTCAAGTGACATTTTCCAGCTGCTGAAGCCAAGTGTTCATATTGCTGCAGACATTTTGTTTTTCTATTGAACAAAGAATTATTTTCAATTGTTCTAGGAGTATGGAATAATTTAGAAAATGATAAAATCAGTAGTTATGTGATTGAAGTATTGGTTGTTAAAGTAATTTATCATTTTGAACCATCAGTTGGAACCATTCATATTGTGTCCTAGCTGTGTACATTTATATAAGTATTAGGTAAAACTATGCTCTTTTGTTAGTACATCTGGGTTACAGTGCTTTTTAATGTGAAACAGCTGTCACTTAAATACACGCAATAATGGAAGAAAAATAAATGTGATGACCCATTGTAACTACATGCCAATATCTGACAAATCTCTGAAAATGAAAATGATTTACAGTGTGCATGAGTTATATAGTGGCAACTGTTTCACAATAGAAAGCAAGGTACAAGTTTAAGCCATGGATGGAGATTCTGCAGTGTAAATTAATTATTACTGAGATGTGAAACTAATCAGTCATTCTCCCCAACATATCCACTGTCTCTTACAACTCATTCCAGCTTAGTATTGTGTTTTCTATTTTGAGAGGTCTAGAGAAATAGACAATTTCAATGGTCACTGAAGTTAATCTTTGTTTCACATGTAAAAGTTGGGTTTATTACTGTTCTCATGGTGGCATTTTTTTCTGTTTCAGAATGCCGAGCTGGAAAGGCGGATAGCCCTGGATTCTGTTCAGAAGGAGCTGGAAGATGAGGAGACTGCAGCAGAGGCTGATCAAGTCAGAGGACAGAGTGACCAGATGAGTGTCAGGTAAGATAAGCAAAATACTTCATCGTCAATATGGGAATATTGTTTTCTTCATATCACTAAACTAAGATAAATGTGTACATCACCAACAGGCCTCATTGCCCCCCTGGATAATGCAACAGAATCACATCCCAAATGTATTATGTATATTAAAACTTTAATTTAATTTGCTAATATGTCTTGCGCCCAGGGCATATGAGCCGAATGTTGTGCTGGGTGATTTCGAGTTACAGCCGTTTTTTACTGTTTTTTTTACTATTTTCCGACTATGATACAAAAATATTTTTCAGCTTAAAAAAGGTTAAATTGTCGTCTTGTGAAAACGAAAAGAAATTTTAGTATCTTAGCTGGAAAGTAGTTAAAAACGACAAAAAAAAGGCCGTCGATCTTTATTGCCCGGCGCGACTTCCGACTCATTTGCCCTGGTTGCAAGACACATAGTCTTACCATTTTAATGTGTTAATATGGTCTTAATTCATTTGATCTCCGATGGATAATATATGATGGTGTTATTGCATGTTCAAGCAAAAAGTTCAAAGAATAGAAATACAAATATGATTTGGGAAGTTCATTCATAGGAAACTGAAACCTTCATAGGAAACTAAATTAGGTTTGTTGTATCTATCCAACTAGAATTTATCTTGTATTTACAATCTTAATTCATCTCTGTCAGTGAATATACAGTGGGTTTATCCCCTGAATGACTACTACCATTAAAAAATTAGAGAGACATGTTCAGGGTAGTTTTATTTGTAAGAAACTGAAATTAGCTGACATCATGTTTAAAAAAATAATTCTGAAATAATAAAATAATAATAATAATAACCAAAAAAAAAACAAACAAATAAGAAATAGGTAAATAAATAAATAGTGGAAAGAAACAAATAGTTCTATGCATTGTTGCTTACCTGCAGGTTGGAAGAGTTGCAGTCCTCGTACCAGAGTCTACAAGACAACCATACAGCTGTGAGTGCTGCACTGAGCCGAGAGAGGGCACTGAGGGAACAGTTGGAGAGAGAGCTGGGAGAGGCCCAGGAACAGATCAAGCTGTTGGCTGCTGGTGCCAGTAGAGAGGTCAGTTCAAGGAGAACAACATTATTTAACCCTTGAAATGTCAGCAGGCCAATTCGGGTCAAAAACCCATTCTTATGTTTGGGGTTCCTCTCCATAATAAAAAGTAATATGATCCTGAGGTTACATTGTTATCTACTGTTATAGTCACTGATGTTTTAGAAAATTAGAGTCTTGTCTTTTATAATAAATTGATAGAGATTCTAACCATTTCAACAAAAAGGCAAAACAGTAAGTCTTTTTAAAAAATATTTTTATTATTTTTTTAATTTATTTTTTATATTCAGGGTTTGTAGGGTTCTTAAGTCCTTGAAAGTGCTTAAATTTTGAGAAAAGAAAATGAAGATTCAGAAAATTCTTAAATTTGGAAATTGTTGTCAAAGTCGTTGAAAAGTCATTATATTTTTGCACTGGTGGTCAATTTTGTTCAGTAATCGATTGTAAGAACAGGACTTTTTTTTTGTTTTTGTTTGTTTTTTTTTTTTTGCGTGTTCCTTTTTTCCATCTTCTGAACGTGCCCGATAGCCGCTCTGTATTCTATGACATTTGTCGTAAGCTTGTTTCCTATCATGTGCCCGGATGTTGATGTTTTTTTTTGTTTCATTCACTGTGGATTTAGCCTTGTCTAGGCCTGCAAGCGCAGTGCGATTCGACGATGCCAGTTTTAGTCATAATTCGGATGGATATCACTGTGAATTAGATCAAATTATTAGTCAGGAAATTTCAGACTGTGGACTTTAGTGGGAAAATGAACTTTTTGATAGCCAGAAATGTCTTGCTGGCTGCCGACGTTTTGGTACATTTGAGGAACGTAAGAAAGCGAAAGTATGAATGTTTTGTGCACATGCCTGGAATGAATATACGAAGGGGTACTTCTTAAAGGCAATCTAGGCTTGTGTTGGGATCTCAAATTGTGTTTACATACTCAAAGATCTAGACTCATCATTGAGTCCAGTGGTCGTTTGCCATTTTTTTTAGTAGTAGGTCACCATTTGACAGTCCAGTCATGAGTAGATATACGACAGAAAGAGGAAATGATGTAGATTTAGATCTAGTCAATACTGAGGTCTCGTCAAGATCTTCGACGCAGCATTCCATGAAGTAGATCTATCAGTATGTGTTATAGTAAATAGAGAGAAATATAGATCGAGTAAATCTATGAGTAAGAGCTTTCTGAAGTGATAAGGTCGCGGCATCATCGAGCCATCTTGTAATGTCCTTACATAGATCTAGGTCTGCCTATTACCTAGTATTAGTATTACGCGACCTTTTTGCTGCGTGACCGTAGTTCGAGATCTACGTGAAAATATATATATTAGCAATATAAAGACTGAAAAAGAGTAGTTTTTGATGGAGGTGAGCAAGTAACAAACTGATTTAGATATCTCTAGATCTAGATCCAGTTGCAGTGAGATTTAATGAATTGGAAAGTGTAAAAGCCAGCGGCATTTTAAATGATTTTTACGAAAACCTGATGAATTTAACAGAAAACGAATTAGATTTAGACGCATGTTATTTCCAGAGATAGCTTTATCATAATATAGATCTAGATCTGTTCATGTCAGACTATGGTCATTCTTAACTTATAGGTAGATTATCACAGTAAAAATGTACTGGTATCTAAACTGTATACGCAGTGCAAGTGCTGCAACACACTACCGCACCCATAGGCACATTTTAGAGAAAAAAAAAAATGATAGTGATAAAAATAAATAACCATGGACAATTTCAACATTTAAATGGAATTTTACATCCCAGCTTGAATCTTCAGTTATATTTATCAGTGAAAGAGTAATTGTAATATGCCTGGAAGGGGCTACTTTTTACAAGCCGCTCATTTAGCTGAATGTGTTTTGCCCGAAACACAAACTGATTATCATCTACCCTGTTAATTATACGTCTTTGTGTGTTGTGCAGAGTGAGTTTTAGCATCAGTAAAAGCACAAATCCAGCGTGCGATCTGCAGCACCATCTATTGTTCATGTATAAGCCTACATGTAGGTCTGTGTAGCGAATTTTATTATACATGTGTAAATATTTATGCGCATTTAAGATATTCGGCTTCATGAAGTCTTTATAAACAGTCTTGAAGTCCTTAAAAAGTCCTTGAATTTTGAGGCATTGAGGGAGTGTGAAAGTGTGAACCCTGTATACTTGCGCTTGGGCTTTACCAGTATTACGTTCTATAATAAAAGCGGTTTACTCATAGTATAAAAAAATAAGAAAGACTTTTTTTTAAGAAAGCTAACATGAGGAGAAAGTATTTGGCTTCTAATGCCTTTTATGCCTTTTGGTTTAACTTGCCTGCATGTAACTAGAACATGAACAAACATTATTAGAAAAGTCCTGGTTCACCAGTATTAATTCCTACTAGCACATTTAAGCTCATGATTTACCAATCACATTACAGTCAGAAGTTCAGATCATTGTGATGTTTTTATAATTGAATATAATTGTGGATTGGTGGTCAGTGCACTCTATATGTCATCATGTGGACAGTATTGTATTACAGTGTTTGTATTGTTACTTTGTTATCCTGAAATATTTGACATGAAAGTTTGGATTTCATACCCTTGTCATTTACCGTGGGAATCCAGATAATTTGGATATGGAAAGTCTCAGCTTTTTCAATTTCTATGGTTAAAAAATCAGTGGTAATTTGAATAATGTATATAGTTTGAAAATATTATTTCAAAAATATTTCTAATTAAAAACTTACTGTTCCTCATTGAGACTGTCAAGAAAGTTTGATTGAAAGAAGGGGTCAGTTTGTTCTCTGTAAGATGCCTACAAACATCGTGATTTTTGGTTATGTTATATGCGATGAGTACATATTCCCCTATTGTATAGGAGACATATCTTCCATGATGTTTGTTTCTGAAGTTATCGTATTTTAATCTTATGGCAGGTACATCTCCAGCTTGAAGATGACAATGATCCCAGAATACGAGAAACCACCACAATGCTGAGTGAGTGTTTTCTTCTTCTAGTCCTGTTCGGAATAAACCATTGCTAGACATTAATTTTAACTTTTGCACAGCCTGCATTTCTCATCGGATTTTCTCAGATAATTTGAGAATAAGTTTTGACTCGTGCATCACAATGCCAGTTGCAAAAGTTTTTTTACACTTGTCTGAAAGGTGTGTGATTATTTGATCATGCATTTAATCTCTTGGTTTGTTTATTTACAGACATCTCTTAATTTTTATTGATCTTTTATGAGGTATAGATGAAATGGTTGTTAATGTAAATGATATATAGTTCGTGAAAGGAAAAAAATTACCAATCATTGGAATCATTCATACAATCTAATTTCAATATGAAAGGGCAAATACATGCATTCTGTTTCATCTTTCAGTCTCCTGTGGGTGGTTATCTTGAAGGGGCAGGTATTATAATTATTATCATTGTTAGATTCATTTGCATAATTTTGATTATTTTGAATGCTTTACTCGTTTTAGATGTACATTTATCCCAAACATACCACTCATATAGTGATTACTCTTCCATTAATTTCAGCCCGCCATGGTATGGGATATTGCAGCAGAATTCACAGCTGGCTGAGGGTGAAAAAGTAAGTCCTTTTAGTTTTTTTTATTTGTTGCAAATTAAAGCTGAGGGAGAAAAAAATGATCCCCTTCCTTTGACTGTAAGGCTTTTTTCATATTAACATTCAGTTATGTTGGAGTTTGGTTTCTCTGGGTTTGTGAGCTCATTACCTGCTCTGCTTTATATATGCATGTACCAAGAGCTCCTTTGTTGTGATTTTGATGCAAATGATTATAAACCATACATAATGAACATGATGTATATAGATCTAGTTAAAATTGGATAATATTAAACTTTGAAATTGCTCATTTGCTTGCCAAGTGTAATCATTATTATCTGTCATATGTTGTTGGCTGTACAACAAAGGGGCGAATAAATGACAACTCCTGTATGACAAAAAGGCGAATCCTTTAACTTCTCTGCATGACAGGGATGAATTGTGTATAAATTGTCTGACTAATTCGCCTCTTTATCATGGAGGGCTCGCTTTTTTGTCGCACAGGGGTTGTGACCAGTTTGCCTCTGTCGTACAGCCAACGATATTTTGTATATTTATCCGAGATATCCTCTTTGGCACTAAAATTGAGATATTTGTCGTGTGATTTTTTATTTTCGACTGTCATCTTTCTCACAGACCTTTTAAAGGGAATGATAGGTAATGTGGGAATTTTGATGGTCTTTTCAGCAGATTTTTCTTCTGAACTTGGAAGTCTATATCATTTCTGTTATTGTTTTATTTGTGGAGGAAGTTTTGGGGCATGCATTGAACTGTCAATAGCCTAGGCATGTTTCTTATATCAGGGAAAAGTATCAGATTTGCTCTCTATTTATAAACAATATCACCCTTTAGTTTCACATTTTCATGCTTTCCATTGAATTTTTTAGACAATGTAGTTCACTTAAAAGACATTCCTTTATAATAAAAAGGCACTGAGCTTGTGCAGCAGAAACAGATATGAAGAAACTATAAGTTCTCTTTCTTCTTAATACCACTAATGTGGACTTAGAGTTTCAAGTATAAGCCATACTTTTCTATAAATACTTTGAATAAAATTTACAGTCATGTGGCTGAAGATTGATCATGGCTCAACTAAATAAGTATGGGGCTAAATGAAGAATTGTTTTTCCAAAGATATTGTCTGTAGTGCAGAGAATATTCTTGTTATATAATACTTGACCTTCAACACTTTGCAATATTCTGCAAGTATTACTTTTACATGAATCAAACATTTATTATGAATCATTAAACACAAACAGAAGAAAATAAGACAGGGTAGAATACACAGCTAGTGGCATTTTGACGCTTGATATTTATTTTTTTACTTTCATTGCTCTAACATGAGGGGTTCCCAAATAATTAACAGAAAAAAATGAGAATACCAGAAGAAAAAAGATTTGCAAAGGAGGTTCAGAAATTAATATGTGCTAAGACATTTGTTTCATGGACTTTTATTAATGAGTTAAATTTATGCAGTCACACATGGATTAATTAAAACAGACTTTGTTTCATTTCTTAAAAAAAAAAAAAAAGATTATTAAAAAATGAATCAGAAATTTAAGCTATAACATATTGTTATATATGAACTTCAATAAACCATATTATCACTGTTGTCTTTTTTTTTTTCCTCTTTCAAATGGTGAATTTAAATTGAAATGATTACTCTTTCTTCCAAACAGCTATGGATTCTCTCAGTGTCTTTAAATTGAAATTAAGTACTTATTGGTATGGCTGGAAATAGAAGGGATTTTAGCCTTGTATTGCAGCTTATAACATTCGTGAATCACTTCTTGATAGAGCACTCACTGGTACTTGTATTTTTTTTTTTTTTTTTTACTACATCTGCTTGGTGTTTTTGGTCCTGTCCTGTCCTTGTAGTGGTGTCTGGTACACAGTTACTGTATCTCCCTGACAGGGCCTACTTCTCCTTTTCCAGCAGACAGCTGAGCCGGGTCATGAGGCTCCGTCCAGGGCTGCGCACCATGATCTGGATCTACTTTGTGTTCTTGCACCTACTGCTGATTGCCTGCTTTGGTGGATTCTTGTGACCTGAGCCAACATCTCAAACAACTCATTCATCAACACAGGAGAGCAAAACTATATCAGCACTGCTTCACAGACAACAGGATATGTTTTAAATATATTAATGTAGTATGTTTTATTTATTTGGAATCTCTTCAGCTCAGTTTGCTAAAGTGAGAATGAGAGAGGGTGCTAGAATAGAATGGATCAACAAAAAAGGAACTGAGTGTTGTGATGCAGACCCATAGTGGTTCTGTAATTACATTTATTGTTGATGACTATGGGAGCTGTTAGAGACTTTCAGAGTTTTACTCTTGTTTCATGTATATATTTATTCTTCTTCATAACGACGCCATATGAAATATAGTATAATATAATATATATATATATATATAGATTGATAAAGCAATAGGACATTGTGATTGATTTTACTTTTCAGTCTGTCACTCTGATAATTATGCTGTTAAAAACAATTTTTTCCTCTGATCTCCTACTTGTGTGTGTGTTCTTGGCATGTACAAAAAGTCCTTTCTTGTTCCTTATTCTTTTTTAAAATCAGTTATTTTTGTTTTGCACTTCAGTGGTTTAAGAGCAGACATAATAATGTCCATGTAATTGCAGGATTTTGTGTTTGCTGTAAGATGGTCTGAAAATTACACAAGGAGTTGTTATTTTGAGATGGCAAGTGCCTGTGTTTGCTCTTTTGAAAACTAGCAGTAGCCAGATAGGCTGAATAAAAAAAAACAAAAAAACATGAAGGATTGCTCTTTATTGTGAAGTTAAAATACTTGGAAAATGTGATTGTAAATCTGGTGCTGCTATCAGGCACAGTGCTATTACATAATATTGTATAAAAATGTCTTGACCTTGTAAAGCTTGTTCATTCATTTTCATTATTTTCAGAAATTTCCCATCGCCACTGAGAGTGTTGTGTCAGTGATGTGGCATATTCTTATTATTTGTCAGAATTGCCAGTCCCACCAGCTATGTTGTACAAATGTTTTGGAAATGCTGTCAGTCATATCAAGGTGACTAAACAAGTGCAATCTGTGGTAGATTGCTGGCCGCATTTAGACTGTTTGCAAGTAAACAGAAACACTGTGTGACTTAACAGAGAGTTTGAATGCTGTCAGTAATGTAAAGTTGTTTATAAATAAAACTTCTTTAGTTCTTTTTTTAATCTTTCTTTTTCTAATAATTGTAATTGTTACTGATTTATTTAATTGTGATGTTGTGAATAATCAGGGTATAATATTATTTATTAGCTAGACTGGTGATTAGACTTTGAATTGGGATGTCATTGTTCTTAATGCTATATTTTTTTTTTTTCTTCTTTCTTTAGAGAGCTTGACTTGGGCATCTGTATTGTTTCAACACTTGTTGCCTTCTTTGTTTCTGAAGCTGGTTCAAAATGTTCTCTTTATTTATTTGCATTCTCTGGGTATGACATCGTTTCCCTTTGTTTTATTTACATGTCATTAGTACATATCATCTGCCATGGCATTCATTACTCAGCTGTGGCATCAGCTCTGATGCTTCTGTCATGATGATGTGCCATTGTGATGTGATTGAAGATGCTGTCATGATACGGGACATCTGATTTTACTGAGGAGCTAATGTTTCTTAAGTGGCTGAAAGCATACTATATATGAATAGATCTAAATTTGTGACTGAACTTTGCGCTGTGACATCAAGTATGATATGTGTTGATTTGGATTGAGTCCCATGACTATGACAAAGGGCATCTGAATTCAATGTGATAAAAATTGTGGGGATGGTAACATAACATCATTCTGCCAGTACACTGAATAATTCAATTTTTTTGTCCTGTAATTTTTTCTGCTGTGAATCACCATAAATTTTATATGAATAATTTAAAAGAATCTGTCGTTAACATTCCGTAATTGAACACGACTAGGAGATTTATTTCATCTGCATGTACAACTTCTTTCCACTGCCAGTCAATACATATATCATTTTCATTCAAATTTTGTGAGCCTGTCACTGTAACTGTAAAATTTCCAGAACTTCACCACTGATCATGGTTTGGAATTATCACAACCACAATGTAAGATCATTCCTTGTTGACTGCACATCTAGCAAGACGATCCAGATAGTGTTCGCCACACACACTTCGCAGACCAGCTTTAGTTTTTTTTTACACAAGTTTTTTTTAAAAAGTAAATATTTAGTAACAATGTTGCTGAAAACACATTCCATTTTTAGTTTTCTATACACAGCTTTCATTATTTTAATATTTTCTAAATGGTACATTTGTGGTGGGTGAAATTTATCTGGGATGGTATAATCATTTGAACTCGGTTAGTTTAGAGAGTAGAGCTGTTCACTATGACTGGGTTGGATATTATTTGCATGATGTCTTTCTAGTTTTGCACATCAAATACATAATTGGTTGTGGTGTTAGAAGATACATGAAACTTAATATGATTGAATGCTATGTATTTTCAGGTTTTATTTTTGGTTATTTTTTGCTTTCTTTTTTTCCCTTCTATTGTGAGATTTCCAGATCATTATTATTTTTTTTTTTCGTATGCCAGATATATTGTACTTTGGATCTTCATGGTAAAATTTCAAGTTAGGAATGAACTTCATTTCATGTACAGTTTTACATTATGCTAATTGAGATGTATTGATAATATTACTTTAGAAAAATTGCACTGTGGTTGTTGAAATGCTTTGAGAAAAAAATGAAAATAAAAAACTATTTTGATGATTTGGAGTTTTTGTTTTTGTTTTGAAAACTGGCTTGTATATATATATATTTCTTATATGCATAGGTAGATGAATATGTAGGCAGGTAGGAGATAGGCAAACAAGTATAACATGTATAATAGAACATGGCTCCACATTGGTGGTGATTTTTATATAAGTTTGTAATTGACGTAATGGGAGATCGTTGTGCTCAGTCGTATTACTTCCCTTTACCAGGCAAAAAAAGGGATTAAACAAGAAGTGCAAAGATGAAAAAAAAAACACCTGTGCGCCCTTTGCTTCAAACGTACACCATGAAAAATTCTAAAAAAATGATAGTATAAAGAGAACATTTTCTTCTTCTTCTTATAATTTTATGAGATTTTTTGATGAGTCTCTCGAATGACATGAAGTATAAGGATTTTTTCCTTTTTACACTGCTTGCTCAACACCTCTTTAGTCGGACTAAGGAAAGTAATAGGGCTGATCAAAATGATCTTCCATTACACTAATGGCGACCGAGCCCTCTTTTAGGAGAGCGAGTCAGGGGCACTTATTCTGCGAAACGATCTCCCATTATGAAAACATGTGTCTTTAGAAGTGCAGGAGTGGAGAGAGGCTTAAGGGCCTTACATATTCTCAGTGAGAACCAGTAGTTTGAACAGAAACAGTAAACCTTAAGGCAGAACTGCAATGTGGATGACAGAAACCAATTAGTTCCAACCTGTCGGTCACTAAAATATTTAGCCTACTGGATTTTTCAACATGTTTTGTCTATCCCTCACAGATAGTGATGCATTACTTTTCTTCCTAGGAATTGTGTCTTGTGGGAAGAAAATAAAATAAAGGGGGTAGGGTGGAAGGGGGGGGGGGGTAACAAGTTAGAAAGCTATCAGAATTTTTTGTTTTTTTTCCAGCATGTTAGTATCAAAATTACCAAGTCCGTACCTTTTCAGCGCTTGTTTTGTAAGAAAGCATTTGTCACTGAATATAAAGGTTGTCATTATACACCAAGAACTTGGTGCTGTCTGACACAAATGCAGTTTTGCTGAGTTTAATTTTAAATTGGAAGCAAATAATTTGGACTGAAGGTGTGTAGGGCCCTTTAAAGATCTATACGTTTTTAGGGCAAGGAAATGAGAAAAGTAAATAAGAGATTTTGCGTGTAAATGATGCATTTTAAAGAAAGCATCCTTAATTTAGAGAGCAGATGGAGACTCCTCTGTTGCAAAATTTCCAAAGCTTTAAAATGCTTACCCGTATAATGCATTTTTTCCTTGACACATACACACATGCAAATGAAGTTCACATAATCTTAAAAGTTGCGTTATTTGATTCTTAGCCTGGAACAGAGGGATAAGTGAAACGTAAGGAGCCATTTTATCCCTCAACCAAATTACTTCCCTTCGTATAGTACAAGAGGTAGAACACAAACATTGGACAGAAGGAAAAAACAAAATCACCCTTTCGCTTGTTATGTGAAATATAAAGTAACAGAACATTTACAAAATTTCACTATATGTTGATTTTTTTTTTCTTCTTCTTCTTTTTATCGTGATAAATTTTTAAAAATTTTTTAATTTCTTTTTTTTTTTTTACATTACCCGTTTTAAAGAGCAAGAGAGTGACTGATTTTTTTCCGTCTGTGCAATGTGTTCTAACCTCTTGTACTTGGCAGAGGGAAGCAACCTAGCTGGCTGAAACAAGATGTAAAAATATCAATAGCTACAGCAGGGCGTGTGTTTTTATAATGAGATATGACACAGCCAGTCAAGATGAGTCCTATGTCGATTTTCTACCACACTGCGTCATAAATCTCAGATAAAACATTAATGGACTCGTTCGGAATCTCGAGATGGTCACGTGATCAGGGAATTCGCTTATTTCCTTTTCATGGCTGAAAATATTGTTCGTTGACGAAAACAAGAGAGCATGGGAATTATCCCCTCTCGCCGAAGTACCAACACAGATATTGATGACGTCATTTCCGAACATTTTTAATGACCCATTAGAGAAACCAACAAGGAAATCGCGGTTTGCGGACATTTTTTGCCTTACTGCTCCAAACAAAAGTAGAGCGTTTCCAACAATGGGCAGTAGTACAAGAAGTAGGATGTATAAAATAACCGTAGTGCAGGGGGGTCTGAGAAATTCATAATTATGACACATTGAACCATTTTATGTTGGTCTGCAATGCCGACCTTACGCATTGAAACCGGAATTCCCTGATCACGTGACAAAACTAAGAGATTCAGAACGAGTCATTTCATACAATTTTCTTTGGTGAAAAAAAGTTCTGAGCTGACGTGGCTTTATCGTCAGAGTTGTTATAAATAGACAGCAGGTGATCCCTAAGCATTGGCCAAACAGTAGAAAAAGTGGGAGAGCTGAAGAATTCAGCAGATACATGTAAATAATATTCACCCGGCAACATCCTGATCTGTTTATAAATCTGCCCATAAGAGCCAAATCTTCTTTCAATAGATTTGTTCCGACCAAGCGAAAGATTGGAAATACCGGTGTCTATTTTTAACAGGGGGGTACAAACACTGCAAACTATTGACAAATTTGCCTCACTTTTCGGTTTGACCCTGCTACGGTGGGTAGAAAATGTGTGACTAAAACTCTTCGCTGTCAGCTTCTTGAACCTTGATGTCCTCCAAATAATAGTAGTAGTGAGTAGTGGTAATGATTGAATGACGTAGGAAAAAGTATGACGTACTTCCGGCGTCGCGTTTTTCCCGAAGTTTTGCGTTCAACTAG